>BMAO01017914.1:0-37097 GCA_019973975.1 Trichonephila clavata
GAATACTCATAAATCTGACGCAAATTATTATTTAAATGCTCTCTATGGTTTTCGAAGTATTGTAATACTATTTCACGTGAAAAAGCGTAACAGATGTACGTTATTTACGACTTCGCTACATGAAAATGAAATACATGAGGGGGAACTAAAGTTGCCAATAAGTTACTCTTCTACTTCGGTAGAAAGTATAAATCTTGTCTTTTTTTTTCTCTCTCACAATAGCTGATGTAAAGTATACTATAATAATAAAAGCAATGAATTTCTTATCTTCCTGGCATTATATCCCGGATTCTCCGTCTGACTTATATTTTATCTGTTCTTAATTTAGGTTTGAAAAAACACCACTAAAGAAAAGGATCTCTCGTCACGGGGATTACAGTACATCAAACAAAATGTTTTTTGATTTGGCTATTGGATCAAAGATATGTAATAAGCGCGTTAAAAATTTTGATTTTGAATGACGTTAGATCGCCAATTGTAAAATCGCTTAAAAGTTGGATTTAAAAAAATCGAAAGCGAATTTTGAGAAAATCTACATAAAGAGCGTGAGTCAGGCTTTGGGCCCATGGAAGCCTTGCCCCCCCCCGCAGTGCGGGGGTGTACGTTACGCCACTGCAGTTATTCTTAAACATATAATACAAAATATTATGATATACTCGTATAATTCTCATATAACCTGAAACTTTTTTTATAGGCAAAGTAATAACAACTACGATTGGTGGATACCTTATGAGTGAGTATGGTGGAAGAGTTGCATTTAGAACACTGGGTAGTATGGCTGTAATATACGCAGCTGTATATGGATGTTATCTTTTTATGGATCATATGCAAAAGAAAAAGTCAACACAACCCGAATCCAGTAAGAAAATACATTTCACTTAATATCGAATCTGGAATTACTTTCGCAATTTAATGTATTATTATTATTTACTGTAATTGTGACTACTCTTTGACCTTCAATCACCTTCTCGCCATTATACATGTTGTTCCAAAATTAGCGTCCAAAATCTTCCCAGCTGGATTCGTCGTTCGGAGTACATAAAAAATGCTTAAAGATGTACATGTACGATTCATTGTTTCCAAGAAAAATTCAGATAATGATGATGAGTAATGATGATGCATGACGGTTCATGAAAGTTCTGTTGCATTTCTGTGTTTCTGCACGTGATTGGTTGAATATGGCATTACCCGATTTCTAGATCGAACAATTTGGTACTGTTCTATGGCCACCACGATCATCAGATTTCACATTTTTGGATTTTTTTCCTCCGGGGCCATCTCAAGTAATTGGTGAATTCAGACAACATACAGACTACACAAACGGACTCAGTCGCTCATATGCGTGCTTTTTGTACTTCCGTGGACACCACGCCGTAATGATATGCCACCTTGATGAATGGGGGAACTCATCCATTCCACTACGCGCTCAAGATGACCTTGATATGCCCAGCGGGCACTTTGAGCGTCTACCTTTTTAAATCTTTGCCGATATTAGTTCTGTGTGTCCAATACGGTATATTTTGTGAGCTGAGACTTCATGTTTTACTTTTCGTATTTTTCTCGTAAACTGGAGTTTAAACAAGAACAGCCCTTTGGGCACTTTTTATGTACTCCCAATCAGGAATCTAGATGTGCAGATTTTGGGCACCCTGTATAGCACTAGCTTTCCACTACCAGGCTAATTCTGTTCACATTTTTAAAAAAGTACATGTGTATGTCGAAATCCTTTAATATTAATATTTATTCTTTTTTCTAAATGTGTTTTCTAAGGATAAACTAAAAATAAAACTAAATATACATCTACCCAAATAATCAAGGGATTTTTTTTTCTTTCATACAAATTTTTATTTCATCGAAGCTAATACAAAATTAGTATTATTAAAATTCCCCAACACACCATAATTAAACCCAAGTACCTAGAACTAAATACTATTTATCATCTACCAGTCCTGAACTGGTAAATTCACGTACACCGATGCGTGAGAGGGATAATTGTGGAGGGAAACAAATTTATCCTTAAAAAATTGAGTTGCTCTGAGATTGAAGTTATTCCTTTCCTTCTTGGTCCATCAATAGAAGTATGTGCACCAATAAAACTAATTGCAAAATGATGAAGCTTTTTCGAACTTTTGGAGAATATATTTTTTCAAAGTTCCTAACTGCTTCACTACTATAATTTCTCTGAAACAGCGAAGAACTCACTAACATTCGGTAGGCTATAAATGTTTCTTTCTTTGTTTTGTTTTTGGTTCATCATACTCTTCAATTGTAAATTTATTCGTAACGCTAAGGAAGAATTTGAATTTTGATATGTTACCTTAAATAATTTATGTCAAATTGCCTTACTGTGAAGCCAAGGCTGCTTAATGTTCTTCACACTGTATTCATAAATTCTTTCCATCTTATAAATTTCGTACTCCATTCATATCTACAATTAGCAAATAAAAAATTGCAACTTTAACAAGTTCATTCAAAATTGAAAATGTTTGCATCTTTTAAAATGAATATTGTGTGTTCCATGAGATACACAACATATAAAAATTCAAAATACGATTTTAGCCAGCATTTTGTAAAAATTAAAAAAAAATAAAAGCTATTATTATATTAAAATTCAAAATTTTTCTTTTCTTTTCTAATTAAAGAACACTCTTGTACTGAGTTACAAATATTGAATATCATTTCATATAACTCATGTTTATTCAATTCCTACTATCAGTTCACTTTCACCCTATAGTTTGATATCATGGGTCTACGCGCCAAGCACTGCTTCGCGCGATAGCTTGGCGGGATAAAGAGATCACGCCAAGCAGCGCATGTCGTTTGAATGGAATCCAAGATAAGATGCCGGCCTAGCAGTAAGAAATCGTTAGGAAAATAATTATAAAGACCTGTATTGAAATATAGTGAAATCTATTTCAAATTCAGAATATAGGAAGAGAGTGGGAATAACCAAGATCAGTAAATAATGAATATCAATATAATATAAAAAATTATATTTACTAATAGTATTATTATGCAATGTACAATAATCTTATAATTTAATTTTGTAAAAATTATATATAATATTACATATATAATATGATATAATAATAATTATTTTTAATAATAATAAACATATAATGTAATTTAATAGTAACTATAATAAAGAATAATAATCATGTTATAATATAATAAAAGTTAGACATAAGAATACTCATATAATAATTATATATATATAAGTATACTCATATAATAATTATATATAAGAATACTCATACAATAATTATATATAAAAAATACTCATATAATAATAAAAATAAGTAACAAAATAATAATTATAAATAAATAACACTATAATAATTATACATAACTAATATAATACTAATTATAGTTAACATAATATCTAATAATATATATAAAATATAAAAAGGCAATTATTATAAATAAAGAATATTGTAAGATTATTATATATAATAATAATTGTATCCTGATTTTATTTTACTATATATCTACTTCAAATTTTCAATCGTTAATAAAATACTTTCTATTCATCCATTCAAGTTCAAATAAATAATTTTAAACTTGTAGTGAATGATACTTGATTTGAATACAGTTTTTTCAAAAAAAATTCAATAATTAAAATTTAAAAAGGAATAAATAGTAACAAACAAAAATAAAAGTCCAACAGCATGTATAAAAAAGGAAAACCGTTCGTAGTGTCCCTGTAGCGCAATGGATTGTGCGTTGGACTGCCAATCCAAAGGTCGTGGGTTTGAGTCCTACCTGGGATTGCTTACTTTCTAAGAATGTGATTTCTTAAAAACAACACTAGTTTATTAGAATAATTAAATTTAATTAATGAATAAATAGTAACAAACAAAAATAGTCTAACAGCATATATAGAAAGGAGAATAGAAAAATGTAAGGAAAATCGATTTCCATCTTGTTTAATATTATGATTCTGTCATTTGTATATATGTGTTTATATTAATTGTAATTATTAAATAAAAACTGATTAAAACGAAATTTTCTTTGCTGACTTAAGTAAGAATTGACATAATTTATATATATATATACTTGTTTTTATTACTTGTTTTTTTCCTCTAGATCATTGCAAAGCTATTTCTTGAAGGCAAGATACTATACCTTTCATCAGAATAATGTAAATACTAGAAATAGTGTATGAAACACTATTCTTTAGTGCAAGACACCCAAATGCAATTTTCTTCGTGATGTGATTTTTCGTAAAAAAATCGTTATTTCGTTATTTCTTTGGAATACAACATAACTACCTTGTCCAATAAATCTTGAATAAATGATTATTTCAAAATTTGGTCATAATTTTTATACAGAAAAATCATTAGTGAAGTGAAAGCAAAGTAAAAAATAATTCAGAGAAAAAATGTTTTGATTCTTTCAAAGAAATTAATTACTTAACGTTTTCCAGATACAATTAAACATTATTTCTAAACGAGTACTAAGTTTAGTAAAACTCTTATGATTGATGCTCACAGTAGAGATTTTATATTAACTAACATTTTCATTAATTTTGGGCTATGTTCTTCCCTTTTTAGGGGTCGAAGAGGTTTATAACTAAAAACAATTCCTAGCCTTTTCTGCCCTTCAAATCCATCCATTTATGTAAAAAAAATTAGCTAAGATTATATAAATGCCGAGAGATAATGATTATTTCTTATTGTCGAATCTTTCATATGTTTTAATAACAGATTGAGACAATAAAAAACACCTATTTTTATTTTGAAGGTTAAAATTTAGAGATATTGAAATGGAAATCTGCATCATTCCTTCTTAAAATTGGAGGAAAAACATGTGAAATTGAAAAAAACATAATCAGAGATAATCGCGTGAAATGTATTATAAATAATTACAGTGAATATGAAATTCAGATTAGTCGAAGAGTTTATTTTCAGATGTTCATTTTTTTGATTAAATTTAACAAAGTTAAACATGATTTCCGTAAAACAAAAAACAAAAAAAAATTCCACTATTGTTTCGCATGGTACTTCATTGATCCATTCACTAATAGGTAAATTTAGAATGTCTAGCCCTGGATGCCAAGGTTTTATTTTAAAGGAAACATGAAATATTTTACAAAATATAATAACATATAGCTACTAATATAATATTGTAATGGCATTCAACGGTAATTTTAAATGAAAAAACCAGATAACTCGTAGTTGACGTTACTGAATAATATTCCTGTACTGAATGCCACTTACGAGCTATCTCGTAGTGGGTTTTTTTTTTCAATAAAAATCTTCATGTGCACAGATTTTCTTTTCGTTTGGCTTGATTTTACAAACTCATCACCTAATGTTATCTGGTTACAGTCAGATTTGTAATGTTATGTCAGATTATGATACAGATATGTAATGATCCTTCCTGGGGAAAGACTATAAGGCAATGGTAGTAATAAAGAGTTGTAAATTAATAAGAATTGACTGATAAGTAATAATTAGCAGACCTAAAGAAAAGCATCCATTGGTACAAGAAAATCTCTCTACCCTACTTCAAAATCTCCCAGCAAATTGCATAATTGTTCTATAAGCAAAGAAATTGAGGAAATAAAAAAATGAGGGTGCGTCAATTAGGAAATCGGTTATCATGCTTTCATTTGATGGTGACAGCAGCATTGCAAGAGAAAGCAGCAACTATAATACAAATGCAACTGATTTTTATTTAGAACATCATCCTTCCACATTAAAAAATAAATGATACCTTCAAAGTCATGTCAAATGTGTAGAAAGCGAAAAAAAACTTAAGGAGACTAGGGATTTTTGTCCTGTGTGCCCCAACAACCCAGCACTTTGCGTTGATCCTTGCTTTAAAGCTCATCCTACCACAACAACAATAAAAATATTTTTTTAATTTTTGAAATACATCCACATATACTTCATTATTGTGTTATAAACTAATCGTCTGAGTTATAATTTTAATAATAAAAATTTATAATTATTATGTTTTTGTACTGTATAAATTTTCATTCATCTTTTCTAATAATTCCTATCTCTAATAGAGATATGTAATCAATCTAAGCTTTTAGCTCACAATACAGGATATCTCGTTAAGTCAGTTTTAGTACACACGCTTATTACGAGATTTCTCGTACTTTTCTCAATGGGTAAATAAATAGAGAAATCGAAATGCAATAAACTAAAAAGTAAATCTGACAAAATTTCAATCGCAAATGATTCGAAATGGTTAAGATGTCATTCAAGTGTTGAACTTGATAAAAAGAATTAAGAAAGTAAAATAGTTGAAACGTGAATTTCCAACACGGTTAAAATATTGAAAGGAATTACAACATATTTCATAGAACACTAAAATATCGAAATTTTTTTAAGCGTGCAGTTGTAAATTTTGTTTTTGAAGTATATTTTATTAGAGCATTAAGAAATATTTTCATATATGATCAATTTAGAAAAATAAAACATCTACACAAGAGTATGTTCTTTTTAAAAACAAGATATGAATCTCCCACAGATTATTAATAGAAAATATTTTCTTTTTTAAACGCTGTATTCTTTTTTAAACTGTATATTCGAACAAAATAACGTTTTATTAACGATTAGAGAGATCAAATAAAGATGTACACAACTTAGCATCAGAAAAATTTCAGATTATACAAAAGATCATGTTTCCCCCTTAAAGTTGCTATTTTGTCTTTTTCAATTTATACTCTATTAGTTCACACTCTTACTATATATATATATATATATATATATATATCTTGTTCAAATTTTCAGTCGTTAATAAAATACTTTTTATTCATCCACTCAAGTTCGAATACATTTTTTACACTTCTGTAGATATAACACTTGATATTTTCAGTTTTTTCAAATATTAATTCCTTAATTAAACTTATTTTTTAATTTTAAATTCATTCAGCGTTATTTCTGATGAAGTTAGAACTATATGCAACAGAGTATATGTCAGTAGGTTTTCTAACGAGTTTTTTTGGGGGGGGTTCAAGTACTTATTTTTTTCTTCATTCCCTCAAGTTCAAATACATTTGTTTAAACTTGTAGTGCATTGCACTTGATGTTAATACAGGTTTTTTCAAATATTAATTCAACGATTAAATTTAATTAACTAAAAGAAAAAATTTCTTTATTGACCTAAGTAGGAAATGTGTTTTTTAATTTTTTTATATTACTTGTTGCATTTGAAAATAAATCAGAATAAATGAGTGAGCGAATATCTACGTCACTCTATAAAGCTGCACGAGTGCTATTGGCAATTTATCTTTTTATTTTGAACTGTGGTTAAGTGACGAGGACGACACCTGAGCTGGCACCCCATCTCCTAAGTTCCACACCACTCACGCTTGAGCCTCCACATGTTTAAAGGGCATTGGTGGCATTTGCATGGTGAGTCTTCAACGGTAATTGTCTCGAAATGATGTTATCGAGTATAAACCGGAGTTGTGCTTTATTGCTAATTTAAAGTTATATATTCTAAGTTATTTATATGCAACCAAAACATTGTTCTTTTAAATAGCTTCATCTTTAATATTTTTAGGTTATGGTAGCTTACTGGTTTGGGTCATGAACGGAATGTCGTGGGTTCAAGCCCTGGTGCCAGTGTAGACCCTTCGTGTGAAGTGGGCAAATGCATGTTAAATCTGTCGATTTTAATGCTTTCTCGTTGGTAGGATGTAGGAGAGAAAGTGCCAGCTCAAGTGTCATCCTCGTCACGTGACCAAGGTTCAAAATTACGAATTACGTCATCAATAGCTCCCGTGTTGCTTTATACTGCAGCGTTACATGCTCTCCCTCCCTCACTCACCCGGATCAAAAGTATTTGAAACAAAATTTTAAGTCGAAAATATGAACACTTAAAGATTCTGTCTTGATCGTAGCAATATTGACTCTTTCTTGGAGAGGCCGCGGTAGTCTAGTGGTCAAAGAAATGGACTCGTAGCCGGCGTGTCATGAGTTCGAACCTAGTACCGCTGAAGACCCACCGTGCTGAGGGGTCGATGCACATTAATTATGTCGAGGTTCAAACGCCCTCCCGTCGGTGTGGTGTGGAAGTTAGGAGAGGGGTGTGCCAGATCAGGAGTTGTCCTCGTCACTGGACCATGTTTCAAATTTACGAGGATCGTCACCAAAGGCCCTCGAGTAGCTGAATAGAGCGACGTTAATCTTAACTCATTACTCACTCAAGAACATAAGATAAATTTTATTTCAGAATAAGCATTTCAACATATCTAATTTTTAACTTGCTGTTTCTGGAGTTGGAGAAATTTAAAGGTAGCACATGAACCAACAGGATCTAGTCTTTATTCCTGATTCTAGCGAGCTATGAATAATTTCTTCTATCACAGCCAGTAGAGAAATTTTTTAGGAAAAAAATATATATGATTGAAAAAATTTTAATAAATTTAAATTGCATAATAGATATTAAAAAGTTATCAAAAGCAGAATTTTAGTGATCAGTGAAGTAGGAGAGTCATGGTCTAGCCAATCCAGATGCATCAAAGAAGTTCGATGTTTAAGAGAGCAAAGATCGAAAAAAATCGAAACTCAAAAGAATTTCTAAAAAGCTCTGTGAAGTAAAAAAGATCTGGGCAGAAATTTCCAGTAATAACTAAAGTTCTGGAAGTGAAGTAACCAATCAAAGTAATTGTAGCAGGTTGAACTTAGCCGATTTCTAACTGAAGAAAGCAAGTTTTTGAAAGGCAGATTTTTTTTAAGATAAGAAAAATATTATATAAAGCCCAGTCGACTAAAACATTACGTGATCTATGAAAGCTTATATTTAAGGTACATTTTTTATTTTTTCCATGATTTTAGACGAATTAATTGATTTATAGATATTATTGAAAAGCAATGCATGTGTGTTTAAGAATATTTTGTGCACTGTTCTGTGGTCAAAATTTCTCATGAACCATCAAGCAACTAAAAGTATCTAAGATAATATTTTGTAAGTTTTCAAGTAATTTTATATTGGTCTTTGCTGCCTGACCCTGATAGAGAAAGTATAGGTCAGGGCAGATTTTTCATCAGTATTGAAAAGCAGGTTGTTACATTTATTTAAACTGGACTTCCAATCAAGAAAATAATTTGCTCATGATATTATTAAATTATTTTTCCAATATGTTCTATGATGTTTGAAAGTAAAATATTTGTCAATTATAACACCAAGATATCTTATGTGCAGATACAAGGGAATTCGGTTATTTTGTGTGAAAACAAATTTAAGGTTCTGGCATTCGTGAGAGAAAATATTGCTTCTGTTTTTGAAAGCATTAAGAGTTGTCTTTCTTTATAAGAACCAAATTTTCGAGGCTGATTAGGTGTCAGTTAAGAAAGTGTGTTACGAACCTTCAATTTTTGTGTTTCAGCATTCATGCACAGAAGAAATTTATCTGTAGTAGTAATGCCTTTCAGGCAGATTTTTAAAAATACAGATCTCCTCAGGGAGCTCATTTTTAGAAGAGTACGGGTCTCACAATCCCGAGGTACCCTAGTGATCTTTTTATTTTCCAAAGGGCTTTACTCTCTTCGGCAAACACACAGGTCTGGCATTCCTGGGGTACCCTAGTAATCCTTCTCTATCTTCAACCCTCTTTCTTGTCATACAATTCCTTCTCTTTCCGTCTCGACTGCAGTCCAATCTTTTTATATATACGTGAATAGAATTAAAGATTTATTTTGGCTTATTTGTTCGATTACTTATTATTTAATGTTAATAACATAGTTTGGTTCTCAGTTTGTATTTCGTTTATTTGACTCTATTTACTAATTTCTTTCTTCTGTTTTTTTTCTTTTCATTTTCTTTCTAATTATTTGTTTTTGACTAACACTGGCGGCTTGCAAAAGCGCATATTTGCTGTGTGCGGCGTCCCGTAAGGAAAAAAAGAGTGTCCTGGGGATACTTTTTGCGTATTCTTTGGCCCACACTTCGCTGCAAGCAGAAATTGGCTCGTTTCTGCCAATCAGCTGGTGAAAAGTCTCTTTGAAGTCCCCGAAGAGAAAGTGTTGTAGGGCTGTAGATAAGGGGTGTCTGATTTTCCCGTCGGAACCTTTCCCTGATGCCGTAGTACAATACCCTTGGTGTACTCCAGGTAAGTGCCGAGCCTGACTATTGTTGACCGACACACTTCCTCCCTTGGACTCCGTGGTGGGTGGTAGAGGCTCATCAGGGTGAAGCACATTTCTCATTTATCAATCCAAATTTGCTTTGCCTCGGTAAAGGCCTTGTTTTACGCGCTATTAACATTGAAAAAAGTGCTATGCATTCCTGCCTTTTAATTTTATCATTACCTAACAACGAAATGTCACGAAACTCTCTCCGTTTGTCATACAGAAAGCCTTAAGGGGATAGGTAGAGAACGGAAATCCATCAAAAAATTACGATCCGGTTACTTCCTTATTGACACTACATTTGACTTAAAAAGTAAATCTTTTTTGTTAGCCAAAACCTTTTTAGATTATTCATTAGTAGTAAGTATTAGTAATATGAGAAATAAGTATTATAGTAGTAAGTCCACACAAATCAGTGAATTCTTGTCGAAGTGTCATCTCCGAACTTGATCTTTTAGGTGCATCTGAGATGGAAATCCTGGAAGGACTTGCTGATCAGGATGTTACCCAGGTCCGAAGAACTGCAATAAAAAGACTTTTCAGCTTTTTAAATAAGCATTTAATTAAACTTTCAATAGTCCTAAGCTACCATCTGGATGCCTTCTCTGTAAAATATATCTATATATTTAAATTCTTTGCGCTGCCCCAAGTGTCAGAGATTCAGACATTCACAAACTTCCTGCCACGATCAATTAATGCGCTCTTGTTGCACGTCCGTTGGGTATTCTTTCATGGATTGTAATCTAGAACCTAAATACATTACTTGTTTTCAATCCCATCCATTAGATTCGAAATTATGCCCCAAGCGGAAAACAGAAAAGCAAATACATGAAATTAAAACCAATAAAAAAATCTATTTCGAAGTCCGCATACTAATAGTATCTCAGTTATCTCAAGCATACGCTCAAACAGTTAAACCTCCAGCTATAGCCACTACTACTCAAACCGATCCAAAAATAACAGATATAACTTTTCCACCTTTACAATATCTAAAACCCTTAACATCTGCCAATCATATACCAAATATATCGTCTTCAATACCTATAGTCTTCACATCATCTACATCAAATCAAGTCCATCTAATGCCTTCTGTACCTTCAGTAAATCCTACTATATTATGTGAACCTGAGCCGAGAATATTCTCAATTACACTTCTACTACTTCCACGTCCAACAGTCTGAATACCTCTGTACCACATCAAATAGTCAACTTAGTTATGCACCTAAAGTTCTAAAAATTTAAAAGAAAATACAAAATTAAGAGGAAACGCACAAAAGAACAGAAGTCGGAAATTAAAATGACATTCCGTAAGCCAAAGAATAGCTATGTTCATTACACCTCAGAAGACAAGGATATGTGATTCTGTATGATAAAGATGAATCACACATTAATGAATGGGCTTATAAAGTTTGGTTTTATGCATTTCATGACTCCGACCACAGGATTCGGAATAAAAAATTTAACTGAATGTTTTCAATTCCCCTTGTAAATATTATGGTCTGATTCAATGTCACGTTTTACATGATTTTCGATACTTTAAATTTTACCTTCTAGCAATTTAAGTGTAATATTTATGAATGACTTTTTAATACGATTTTAATGAAATTCATTCCTAGATATACCTTATTCATATGACATTTTAAAAATTTTTAAGGAGACTAAATACCAATTTTACATTTTTTTTCATTTTTAATTTTTGATATTTGGTTTTAATAGTATTTAATAAAGGTCATTATTAAGCAATATTTCCAAATTATTACCAAAAATTTATTGCAAATGTTTAAAAATTAAAACGTTTTAAAGTTTTTTTGGAGTTTACACCAAATTTGATTTTCATATAAAGCTCACGGTATAGAAATTTTATGTGTGAGGAGGGAAATTTATGCAAGCGTTAACGCACAAAAAAATGTTACGCGCACTTCTGCGCCTGTGTATATTTGTATACAGCTGACTTATCAAACAGAAGAATCGTAAGAAGAAAGATTTTTGATGTTTTTAAAATTGCAATCTATTTTTTGTAACAAAATCAGACAAAAAACAATTACAGAATCGGAAAATCATTTACTTTGCTGTGTTACGGTATATTTTTTACAAAATAACGCTATTTTGCATTTTTTACGGTTTTTTTTTTTAAATGAGTCAGTATTAAAGCGTTTTTATGAAAAGAAATTTTCATGCAGTGGAATGGGTTGATAGTGATCATAAAATGTATTCCGATAATATAAAACTGTTCATAAAAAAAATACGGATCTTTTATATTATCAGCAGTAACCAAACTTGGAACACATATACTATTCTAAGCTTCAAATTTATACTGATTTTTGAATATTTGTTTTTAAAGTATATTTGTTTAAAAATAAGAAAAAAGTGTTCGAGATAAATTAATCAATAAATCAAAGTGTATTTTTAAAATATTAAATATTTTATTCTCTTTTCAACATATTTGAAAAAGTTTTTATATAGAAGAATAAGGATTGTATTAAAGAGTACACACACACACAAAATGCATAGACTTACAGCTAAAATATTTCTTAAAAGGAATTTCAACTGATGAAAGTGAAATGCATTACACAGTTTTGAAATTAATCTGAAATAAATCATTCACACACATCTGAACTAGTACAATGTATTGTGCTTTTGACAATATTATTTTAAATTTTGAAACGGAAAGCCTATTAATGGTTAGAATTCCTCATTTAAAATTTGTGGCTTTTATTTAGCTTTTTAACAGGAATACATTTTTTCAAATGGATTTACTCTGAAAATTTTTGAAGTTCATATTTTGGAATATTCGTAAAAATAAAAGGAACCCTTTCTTTCTTATATGTAGGTAGTTTCATTTTAATTCTACCCTTTGAAAACACTGTCATTTTAAAAGAAATAATAAATGTATTTTTTTATGTGCTATGTGATGTATAAAACAATCGAAATAAAAAGTTCTTGATTTGTAAATATTGTGTAAAATATTTACAAAAATCTTAATTAATGTCTTAAATTAATGAATTACTTAAATATATTAGTAACAATGATTTTCCCATCTTAAAATGTTTTATTGAAATTTTCGAGTTAAATTCTCAATTTCTATTTTTTTAAATAAATTCATTTGCAAAACTCCTCATGTTCCACATTGCATAACATGAGGCTTACAGACGTAAGTGGTAACAACATTATAAAATAAAAATAAAAAAATTAAGAAAAAAAACATAGAGAGACAAATATAAAGAAAAGGAAGGGAGGAAATACACAAAAAAGGGAGGAGCCTATAAAATTTTAAAAATCTATACAGTAAATAAATTTTTTCAAGACATTAAGGCTTTTAGAACAATTGAGCAACAAAGACAAAATAGGTGGCCAGGAAATACCTAAACGTTTCAACTCTTTTTTAAAAAATATAGATTACAATACAAAATACAAATATAGATTCCTCCTCTTTTACAAAAATATAGATTACAATACAACAAGACATGTTCCGCGGTTTCAGAGCATCCAGACCACAAGAACAAATATCATTCATTACCAATTAAGTTAAACCTAGATAAAAAATAAATAAATAAAAATAGCTCTTACAATTTCCATGTCCTGTTAGAATCTGGAATAACTTAAAATCAGTAACAAATTTCTTACATTTTAGCCGTTGATAAATGTTCTATTTAAAGTGCAAAAATGAAAATTGTGTTTCAAAATAATTCACATATTTATAAGGACTTTCTTGTATTGGGTTGTTCGGAAAGTAATTTCGTTTTTTCCCGACAGAGGATTTAATTGTATTTTTTGCACCCAACTTCACATTTAAGCCGCATAATTTTTACATGCTTTGAGAGCTCATATAGCAAGGCTTGAGTGTGAAAAATCCCAATTAATTCTACGCAGTAGTTTTTGGTTGTTGCCCTTTTAAATATGGAGAGCGATAAGCAGCATTTTCGACATATCTTACTGTTTTACTACAGAAAGGGTAAAAATGCTGTTCAATCCAGAAAGAAATTGACCAATGTGTATGGAGAAGGTGTATTGACAGTACGCCAGTGCCAGAACTGGTTCCCTAAATTTCGATCCAGCAATTTTGATGTCGGAGATGCACCACGTTCGGGAAGGCCGTTTGAAGCTGATAATGACGCGATAAAGGCATTAGTTGATGCGAACCGGCGAATAACAACACGTGAGATTGGAGTGAGGTTAAATTTATCAAATTCAACAGTTTATGACCACTTGAAAGGCCTGGGATTATCTTCGAAGCTCAATGTATGGGTTCCCCATGTTCTCACAGAGAGAAATCTGTGTCGCCGCATTGACGTCTGCGATTCGCTTCTCAAACGTCATGAAAATGATCCGTTTTTGAAGCGCATCATCACTGGGGACGAAAAATGGGTTGTATACAACAACGCAAACGCAAGAGGTCATGGAGCAAAAAAGATCAAACCATTTCCAAAGCCAATATTCACCAAAAAAAGGTGATGATGTCTGTTTGGTGGGATTTTAAAGGAATCGGTTTTTTTAGCTTTTACCGGATAACACAATAATTAATTCGGAAGTCTACTGTCATCAGCTGGACGAACTGAATGATGCACTTCAACAGAAAAAGTCAGAAGGAAAGGTGTAGTGTTTCACCAAGACAACGCGAGACCTCACACAAGTTTGGCCACTCGTCAAAAGCTTTTACAGCTTGAATGGGATACAATGCCACACCCACCATATTCTCTAGACCTGGCACCATCGGATTATTATTTGTTCCGGTCACTCCAAAATTTTTTAGACGGTAAAACCTTCACCTCAAATGAGGTCAAAAACCACCTCGATCAGTTTTTTGCCAGCAAAGACCAAAAATTTTATGAGCGTGGAATTGTGCTACTATCAGAAAGATGACAAAAGGTGTTGGACCAGAACGTCCAATATATAATTTAATAAAGTATTTGTTTATTATACGAAAACTGTCTTTCATTTCCACAAAAAAAAAAACGAAATTACTTTCCGAACAACCCAATATTTTGAAAGAGAACAAGATTTATTTAGTCAAATCTGCATCACAAATTTACCATATATTCTGCTTTTAAAAAAATTTCATAAATATTTTTAATTTCAGTTTTGTAAGATTTCGTATATTTCTGAAATATGCCTGAAGAATCCAGTGACATTGTGTGTGGTCTTCAGTACCCTGAAAGCTTTGACAATAACGTGAAAAATGTAAAAGTAAGCGCGTGAATTTTTTACTTCTCTAACTTTTCACCCTTAAACATAACAAATACTTCTTTCAGTAGTATTTTGGTTTTAATTTGTATTTATACTCAGAGGTTTCTAGATATCAGAAATTAATAAATTAATCCTCTGACATTAACTGAGTATTCCAATGTCTGGTGATAAGAATTTTTTTCATACACTTTTAATGAAGACTTTTTGGAAATATCTTCACAAAATAATAGATAATTGTTTTTAAATTCTCTTCAAACTTATTACCCTTTGTGTTGCCATTTGAGAAATCAAAGCTGAAAATCGAACATCATGAAAATCTTTTCGGGATATTACATTGCAAAATTTATGCTAACAATTAGCCGTTTTTTCCTGTAAATGAATTGGAAGGAGAAAGAGAGAACTACAATATTTTAGAAATCCAATGCGGTATTTCATAAAAAAAAGTTATTTGGATATAAAAGAAAAAATAATTTTTAAATATTAATTTTCATTTATATATATGCTCTTAGAAAAGGGTTTTATAATTTGTTAACGGTGTATTCATTTACTTTTCTAACATATTTGTTAGCTTAATCATTTACTGTCTTATTCAGAAATATGAAATCCTTAATAAATAAATTTTTGTAATAACAAATTATAGGGTTTAAAATTATTAGAGAATTTTATTTATTTATAATATTAAATTAAAATGATTATAATCTCTTAAAAGATTGTAGAGTTGTTAAAAATATCATATACCTGTATATTTTGGTACTTGAAAACTTTATATATGTAACTTTAACATGATGGGTTTTCTGACATGGAAGTGACCAATAAATCTCTTATGCGTACTGTATAATTCTCATCTTGAAACAAAAATTTTAATAACAAATTTTGCAAAAGAGCTTTTTTTTCCCTTTTAAAATACCTAAAAAACAAAGTTAGTGCTTTTTGACGGTAAACAATTAAAATTTTTGTTACTAAAATTTAAGAGTGTCCCCTCCCCCTTTTTATTTTAGGTGATAGCAAAAACTCTTCAGAAAAATGTCATAAATCATTATTTGAGTATAAAAATTTATCAAAGTTTTTTTTTTCTTTTCTTTTTACGTTCTTTTTTTTTATTATGAAAATATTTTATTCTTAAGATAATTCTTAAAACAACGTTCAGCCAAGTCAAAATTAGCACGTATCTGATTGTAAAAAATCACGCACTTGGAGATTTAAAACAAAAATGCTTTATATTTTAATCATTACTGGTCATTTTTTATATTATTTTATATTGATAGACCTAGGAGACTCAAAATTTTTATTTCAGAGCACAACTGTTGACATCAGTATCTGTAAAGGATGCAAACTGAGTATCAACAAAACATTTTTGCCCGTGAAAGCAGCTCTCTTTTGCTGGTTTGCAGGTATATCCTTAATTGCTTGAAATTATAATTTATAAATGCATATTTTTCTGAGATTCATTGCTAAAATTTTTTTTCCAAAGCATTATAAATTTCTTTTACATGTCTAAAACTGTATAATGGAATTCCTATTTTAAAGATATCTCAATTGATTTAAAAAATTTGACTTATTGAAATTTTGATTGAAGCAATATTCTAAAACAGCGATTCCCAAAGTGGTCTATGTAAACCCCCAGGGGTCTATGACAGCCTGCAAGGGGTTTATGCCAGCGAAAAAATAATTTGGGGATCCATGAGGTGTAAAAAGGGGTCTATAATAGTGGCTCTCATTAAACCAAAGATCCTGACTTTAATCTGATCTAGTGGAAACCAGATTTTACCAATTTAACATTTGGTTACTAAACTTAGTGAGAATAATTTGTGGTTACTAGGTGACAGCATACATTTTATTAAGACACAAGGACCATTTCAGCTTTAATTTTCAGAATTAAATTAAGGAAGTATAATATTGGACGGCGCGTCACCGACAATCTGTCAGGACATTTTAACCTAAGTTTCAATATTTAAATAACATTTACTCAGATTTTAAAACTAGGTTTTGTTTTGTTTTTAAACATTTATAAACCCCGTGCACCACGCAATGTATAACACGGGGGGGGGGCATACAACACAGACAGAAGAAAGGATTACAACACAAACATCCATGCCTTTTCCGGGATTCGAACCCAGTCCCTACGGCACCGCAGTCAGCTTCACTGACCACTATACCGGATGGGCAGCTAAAACTAGGCTTGAGATTGCTTTTTTATAGCAATACCACAAAGAAGGCAATGAATTCATATAGTCACATTGAAAAAAAATGTCATATTACAATAGGAACTGATCAGATTAGGGGCCCTAACGATCTTAAAATAAAGCTTAGAAAGGGATGTCAGCAATTTTAGCTTTTAAAAGACATTCCTGTTATTTGTCGCGAATTATGTAATATTATGAGAAAATTTTTAATTGCTTTTCCTAGTGAGAGGGAGTTTCAGTGAGTTTTCCAACCTCAAAAACCAAAAAGAAGGGGGGGGGGACTTGTGACTGGACATTTATTAACAAAGGAGAGATTTAGGGTTAAACCTGACTATATATATATATATATATATTAAATACTAAAAATTTGTTATTGAAGCACTAGATTCATCCCTCTCATTAAAAACTTTTGTTGTTCTGTTATTTTATGTAACAGTTGCTTTATGTATTAAATAAAAAAAAAATATTTTACTTTAATTGATTAACACGCTATGTTTCACTACAGTTAAAAATTTAATTCTTTTAAAGTAAGTAGTAGTACCAGCTGTCAAAAAGACATTTAAGTTGATAAATTGGCAAAAATTCAATATTAGGTAAGCAGGGGTCTACCAGAAACCGAAAAACATGGCAAGGGGTCTATGACACAAAAAGTTTGGAAACCTCTGTTCTAAAAAATTAGTTTTTAATTATATAAAATTATATCCCCATCTATATACCGCGCGCGACAAATTGGGATAAAATTGCCCTTTTTATTATAAAATAATACAAATCCAGGTTAAAAATAATCACTCTTTATACTCATTAGATTATTTCTAGCAAAAATTACATTGGTCTTAGAGTATGTTTTGCTGTGTTTTGCAATTATTTACACTTTTCTTTTTTGTAGTTGCAATTCTGATTTTCTTCAAGACATTCATATATACGAAGCATGAATTCATTTTCAGCCATCTGAAGTTTAATCTCTGAAATTTATAGCAATAACTTCCCCAGAAAACAACAAATGAAAAAGTTTTTTTCTTTATTTCATAAATTTTCATACAATTAAATCAGGAAAAGAGTTGATGTAAGCGATTTTAAGAGAGCGGGTTTTTATGTTCGTTCTTGTAAAAATGTGTGCATTCCTGATACAAGGTCACTGATGTTGATAATTAACATGTATTTAAGTATAGATTTAGTAATCTTAGTATCTTCCATGTAAAAACACTAGTTATTAATAAATTACTATCTTCTGTTCTAAGGGGGTTAAAAATTATGAGGTCAATCTTCAGTAGCCCTTGCAATGCTTTAAAGTGCACTGTTTATAAACATTCACACATTCAGGACTATTGGATTGTCCGTAGTAGCCTAAAGATCAAGGTACCAGACTCATGGCAGAGCCGTGTCATGAGTTCGAGCCCAGTACAGTTGAAAACTTGTCATATGCTGAAGTGGCCGATCCACGTTAAATATGTCGAGGGTCGAACATCACCCAGTTGGCGTGGCTTTGAAATTAGGAGAGAAAGGTGTGATCTCAGATCTATTCCTCGTCACTTAAATATGATTCAAAACTATGAGGTCCGTTGCCAATAGCCCTTGTGTAGCTTTATAGTGTAACGTAAATATAACTTTCTCTCTCTTTCGGTATAATGTGGCCACGGTATCGGATCATGGCTAGCATGTCATGAGTTCGAGCCCAGTATCGTTAATGACCCGCCATGTAGGGGCATGATGCACGTTAAATCTGTCGAGAGCTCAAATGTCTTCCCGTTTATGCGGTGTGATAGTTAGGAAAAGGGGGTGCCAGCTCAGGTGTCGTCTTCGCCACTTGACCATGGTTCTAAATTACGAGGTCCGTCGCCAAAAGCTCACGTGTAGCTAAACAGAGCGACGTTACTATTCACTGATTTTCAGGTCTAATGGAGGTTTAGTTTTATCATTCCCCTGTAGTTAAAGATGTATAAATATGTTTGTTTAGTAAAAGAACAATTAAGTTTTCAATTTGATTCCTTGCAAGTTTCTTTCGTGATCTCTGATGCTTTTCTTAGATATTTATTGAATATTATATCGAAGAGGCTAAACATAGATAATGTATTCTCAACATCTCATATGCTCTTAACTGGATCGAAACATCAGAGTAATTTGGAAATCAAAGGCATGAAAATAGTTTTGCTTTCTTAGGGTATTTTCGTTATTGAGATTTTGATTATTCCCAATGAGCGTGATTTTTTTTATGTTGCTTTTTCTGATACAACAATTATACTAGAAGTGAAAGAATATAAACTCAATGAAATGTGTGATAGTCTACCTTTACTCGTGTATCATACGTTATATTTGATGAGATACAATTTTTTGCACTAGTAAATGGAAGCGTTTTAAATGCATAAAAGTAAGATTTGATTCCCTTCCTTTGAGGTCCAACCATAGATTCCTTTTTTTTTTAGTTGTGCATTTTGGCAGCCAAGCTTTTGCAAACATGTTAAGTCCCCAAGTGTAAGAAATATTTCATTGGTGGCACCATCTAGAGGCAACTCTGGCGACTAAAGAATTGACACTTGAATTGATTTAATTCAAAACCTCGTCGAAAGCTAAATATTGCCTTAATTTAAATTCACTGAGAGTACCAGAGCCAAATTAATGCTCAAGGGATCTTTTACATGCGACATAACCATATAACATACGTGTCTATGATTATATCCATCAACTCACAAGCCGAGATCAAGTGGCCGCGGTGGCCAAGTGGTCTAGGCATCGGATCATGGCTAGCGTGTCATAAGTTCGATCCCAGTACCACTAAAGTTCCGCCGTGTAGGGGTGCGATGCACGTTAAATCTGTCGAGAGCTCAAACGTCCTCCCGTTGGTGTGGTGTGGTAGTTACGAGAAGGGGTGCCAGCTCAGGTGTCGTCCGCGTTACTTGACCATGGTTCAAAACTACGCGGTCCGTCGCCAAAAGCCCTCGTATTGCTAATCAGTGCGACGTTAATACTCACTCACTCACTCAAGCCGAGATCAAACCCTCAACCTTGGGTTTACAAGATGGACACGCTTGTTCTAAGCCACCAAGCTGACAGCCTTATCACAGCAGTGAATATAATTATCTTCCGTAACGAAGAAATGAATGTAAGCGATATATTTTTATAGATACACATAATCTTCTGCACCTTTTGGAATATTGTGTAATGATAAATGAATTACGCGATTATTAAACTTACATCTTGCTATTTAGAAATCAAGATATTAAATCAGTAATATTTATAGTGCTACGGCCACATTAACAGGAACATCATTTAATAATTATGTAGTACTCTCTATATTCTTTTTTGAAAGGCAAATATTATTTAGTGTATTCAATATTTCGCTAGCATGTTCATTCTTTTTACCATTATAAAAAGAGCTACGCATTCCAAAAGCGTTTTTTCGGAGCATAATTAGAAGAAAAGTAATTAAACGTTGTGAATAAGTTATAACTTTTTAAATATGCAAAAGCGAGTATAGTTTATAAAAATATAGCCAAGATAATATAATAAAACACTGTAAAGTGAAAATACGCTTAATTTGTTGTAGTAAAAGGCACAGTTAACGGTATATAATATCAGCCAACTAAATAATTTAAAATAAATGTTAAAGACAAAGCAGGATGCGTTTCAAAATCAATTTGCTATGTCTCTTATTTAAAAGGAGGTGAATGAGAGTTTTTGCTTCAGAGACTGACCACTTGATCGGAACATATACTCATGCACCTCAGAGCCCATGGTCCATATGGGTACAATAGGCCTTGGCCCTCATAAGTTGTTGCGGCACTGAGTTAAGAAGGAGAGATATATTAAAGTTGCAGTATAAAACTACACGAAGGATATTCTTATTTAAAGGGGACTTTTTCACATTTTTTACAATTAAAAAATTCAAACTTATAGCGTTCTATTTATCAAACTCTCAAATAATGTATCTATGAATAAAGAAAAGCGACCTCTATTTTTTTTTTAAAGTGAAAGATAAAAAGACAAAAATTGAAAAACTTTCGCAGGCTGATAAATTTAATGCACATTTAAATTTTTGAATCGTTATAGATAATTCTTATTTCTGTGTTTATAACTATAGCAAAAGTTACAAAAGCAATTAAAATTTCATAATTTTTAACTCTCATTAAAATATTGTTCAATAAATTTTCATTATATTTGATGCTAATTTACTTTTCCTTATGAGACAATTTTGATATTTTTTTTACAGCTGGAAACATTGAAGAGGTTTATTTACCCGTTTTCCTAAAACTCCAGGGATTTTCTTTAGTGCATTTGTCTTTATTCTCAGCAATCAGTGTCATATTTCAATTCTCAAGCACAATCTTTACGGGAATACTAACAGACAAGACTGGACGGCCGAAAATAATTCTAATGTGCTACTTTATGCTATTCTCGAGCATTTGCTTAGCTTTTATGTTTACACCAAATGTGAAAGAATGCAATACGAAAGAAATAAATTTCCAATGTATTTATGACACAGATTCGCAATTATCAACTAGAGCGTCATGCAATGTTTTCAAAAACTTGTCTACAATTTCATGTACTATAGCGAAATCTTTAAATTTCAGTCACGATCATCATACTCGAAAGTGCATGCTAAACAATAGTGTAATTGAGATGGTCACTATAAAATACCATGAGATGGAAAATAATACAAATCTATGTCATTACACTGCAAATTTGAAAAATAGTTCGAGCAAGTCCATTAGTTTGTGTGAAACAGACTTTTGCAAATCAGTTGAACTGGATTGCACAATCGAATCATCATCAGACTGTAATGAAAATAGAAGAATGTGGATTATCATATATGGCATAATGTTAGTCTTATTAAATGTATCATTCACTGTTTCGTATAGACTTTTTGATATCATTGTAGTCGACTTGACGCACGAACATAACAATGATTTTGGACGACAAAAAATTTGGTCCACTCTAGGAAGTTTAAGTGGACCACCAATCGCTGGTTTTCTATTGCAAACAATTAATATTACTAGAATAGAGAAAAGTTACACAGTGGCTTTTATTACAATAATAGTCTTTACTATCTTATCAGCATTTTTCTTGTGGCAAGTTGAAACAAAACTGTACAAACCATCTGCTAAATTGTGGAGAAAGGCATTAGTGTTGGGGAGGAAACTTGAAATCTGGTTCTTTGTACCTCTAGTTTTAGTCATGGGATCTTGTTATGGTTTTCGAGCCATCTACAGCAGTTGGTACTTGCAGGGGATCGGAGCTAGTGATCTTCTTATTGGTGTTGCTAGAGGAATGTCCGGAATATATGGATTGCCTTTTCTTTACTCGTCAAAATGGTGGATAAACAAGATTGGATATCGTGCTATTTTCCTTCCTTCCCTCTTGGGATTTTCAATTTACTGTTTTTCATTTTCGATTCTGGAAGTTCCTTGGCCTGCTGTAGTTATTGAGTTAACCTCTGTGTTGGGCATTTATTTATATTGGGTAGCCGTAATGCATTATACTGTGCAAATTGCTCCAGAAGGCTTAGAAGCTACAGTGAAAGTCTTAGCAGGAGGTATTCAGTTCAGTTTAGGTACGTATTTTTAATAGCATAATATGCACCTACTGCACGAATATATTTTTTAAAACTTTTTTAATTACATATGGTACGATTTATAAAAAAATATTTGCTTTAATTGTTTTTATAAATTGTTTTGCTTATAACACTAGGATATCAAAGACGTAAAGCTACTTTTGTGCTCAAAATACAACATAAAGCTAACCATTTAATTTTTAAGGCAAAATTTAAAAATCCATGAAGTGATTTTAAAGTGCTACTCCTCCTACAATAAGTGATGTGCTCATATGTGAACATCGATTTGAAGGTACGTCAAACTATGTATAACAAAAGTTGTTACGGTTCTAAATTCATCTTTTTTACAAATTTGATTGAAAATGCATACCAACCTTTTTTATATGTACTGAGAAAAGTAGCTGAAAAACTATCGAAGCATTGGCACATTAGAAAAAACCTTATCATTTTAAATGAAGATAAACTAGTTATTTTTTTTCTTTCTGAGATAAACCAGTTGAAACTTTTTATTTTCCTTTGGGATGGAGATAAAAATGAACATAAAAGTTATCATAACTCTTATTTTTTTTAAAACTTAAAGCTTTCAAATTTTGTGAGATTTTAGAAAATTATATGAAAAATAATTTAAGCTTAAAAAATTTTATTTGAATTTTCGACCAATTTTTGTTAATTGAATCGTACCTAGTCCCATTAACAGAATGATTCTGAAGTGCATTTTCTGTCGATGAAAATGTTTGAAATGAAATATTTTAATGATCAAATATATTGAAAGAAAAAACAAGTTAAATTTCGTCTGGTCAAAATATTAATATATTATAAATTAATTTTTTCACTCAAAAGATTAAAAATGCTTTATGTACGTGAGTGAATCCTTTTTTCCTCAAATACTGTAGTTTTCAAATAAATTATTTATATAGAAGCAAATCTATATAGATACAACAGAATAAAAAATGAAGTTATTTTTTGCTGCATTCTCATTATTGATTTCACAAAGAATTAATTTTGCGTAGAGTTTTAAAATGGCATTAACTAATTTGAACTTTTAATTACAAATTTTAGGAATCATATTACCCATAACTAAACCTCTTAAATCCACTTGCTAATAAACAACAAAATCATCTAATGTTAAGTTTTCCTTTTTAAGTTTTTCAGGATTTTGCTTGCAGATTTCATTTACCAGAACTGTATTTGCTCTACTTTCAAAACAGAAACAATCATTCATGTAGGCTTAATTTAGGGCATATTTACAGGATGGTTCGCAACCAAACCGACAAACTTGCAGGGGTGAAGGGGGGGGGTACATACACATTTCGGAATAGCATAGAAATGCAGAGTCGCAAATGCCGTAGTGCGAACTATGGGGCAAAGAAGCAGAGAAAAAGAACAGACACAACAACACATTAAATGGCTAGAAAAGTTTTATTGAAAGATGCGTTCTATATAGCATTTGTTTGAAATTACGAACTAAAGTCGTCTGCCAACCCTCAGTGGCGCTGCAGGGAATTTCTTACGTTTTGGAAAGCTTCCTCCGGGCAATCTGGCGGTAGGTGGCACTGAATAGAAGGTTTTTTTCAAAACAGATCCTGTTGGAAGTCGTCATTACTGATCCGTTTTTCGAGATGGCAAGATGAACTTATATTCAAACGAAGAACTAGTCGACGTGCTGATTGTGTATGGAGCCTCTAATTGTCATGGGCACATCACTTGGCGGCTGCATCATGAGCGTTACTCGAGCAGGTTTGTTCCACATATACGAGTACGACCTTTGCAAGTGTAAACAGAAGATGGCGTGAGTCTGGTTGGAGCACATGAAGAGTTTGGTGAAGAAGACCCGTTCCATCGCTCGAATATCTATAAATGCCAGGAGGATAAGTGATATGTGACAGGAATCTTCAAGAACTTAAGTATGTGACTACCAAAATTCGTTATTTTGGGTAAATTTTCGAAATTGATTTTATGCTTTTATTTTATAGCCCATACATTAAAGATTCCAAAAACACTCTAGTTTTTTTTACATATTTAGAAGCAAGGTTATAGCATAATAGTAACCGAAATGGAGCTTACAAACCGGAAGTACATCCTACTCAAAATATTTGTAAGATATTGAATTGAAATTTTCAGAACATGTTTTATTTTGTTATATCTGTGTTATGAATCAAAATCTAAACTCTGTGTATATATTTATGTACTTTATTGCTTTTTTATGAAAATGATCATTAGTTTTTTTAAGAAATCTTGGTTTTGCATAAAATTTGGCATAATTAAAAAAACTTTCAAAAGTATTACAAATCTTTTTTATTCCTAACACTTATAAAGATGTCATTTACGTACTGTATAAATATTATTTGAATACATTCATTAGAATTTTCTAAAAATGCAATTTTTCATCAAAATTTCACTAAAAATGACAATTGTTATTGTCTATAAAACTCTCCAGAAAACAGCAAAAGTTGAAAAAAAGTCAAAATTAGTTAAACATGAAGCTAATGAGATCTTGACCCATAAATATGGTGAGTTTAAAAAATGTACAAATAGTAGAAATTTTTTTATACCATATTAAAATCTTTAAATGCATTTTCTGAGGAACTATGTTTTTCAATTTTTAGCTTCACGGTAAAGTTCACTACAGGATTGCTTTTTAAGATATTGAATTGAAATTTTCAGAAAATGTTTTATTTAGTCTTTTCTCCAGTCTAGACTATAATCTAATCTCTGTGTATATATTTATGTATTTTATTGCACTTTTTGTGAGAAAATAACATTAGTTTTTTGTAAAAAATTGAGTTCTCGCATAAAAAATGACATATTTCAAAAACTTTTCAAAATATCACAAATGTTATAGCTATAAGCACAGATAATGATTTTATTTATGTATTGCATAAATATTATTCGAATATATTTATTAGAATTTTCAATACAAGCCTAACCGTAACTGCAATTTTTCACTAAAATTTCACTCAAAATTCCCAATATATCGAAAATTATTTTTAATTTTGTGGAAATTGTACTTAAATTCTTAGTTTTATGCTCCATTTCAAATATAAAAATGTTTATTTAGTTGAAAATTTATATATTTCAAAAAAAGTGCTCGAAGGTAGTCACATAACTTAAGTAACTCTATCCAGCGCTTCTGTCAAGCCTGCTAAACGACTTCTGGTAGTAATTTCGAACAACTGTATGAGAACAACCTCTCAATAAAATCTTTTTTCTTATCCCATTAATGGTTTGCTGTTTCTGTTCCTTTTCTCTGCTTCTTTGCACAATAATTCCAACTACGACATTCGTCTTTTTACCCCCTACGCACCTTGCAAGTTTGTCTATTTGGTAGCGAGTCACACTGTACTTAATAGATAATATTTCATTCTGCAGATAATATTTCATGTAGATAATATTTTTACTCTGTAGATAATATTCATTACAAAACATCATCTATAATTGCACTCTTAAAGCTTTTGTTGATAAAATATTTTGATTATTACATATAGAATTTGAGCTAAAAGATTATCAAAGAAAATCTAAATGTATGCTAGTAACTTGAAAGTGTTTTGCTCAATTTATCTAACAAATTTAATTTGGAAATAAATTTTTATTTTTATTCCAGTGTAATATATGAATGGACATTAAAAATCGGCATCTTCTTGTATAGACTGTATTTGCAACCCTATTTTTGAAACGAGACTAAAAGTGTTAGAATCCTGAGATAAAGAAGTTAAGAACTGAAGGAGTCAAAGCTTTGAAATTTGTAATATATTAATTTTAATTATAAATGTTTATTTAATTCATATTTGATGTTTCTTATCAGAGTACTTTTATTTAAGCATAAAATTGCTGGAACATACAATCTTCAATAAGTCCCAGTTACTCCTTAAAACATGTTACAAAACGTTATGATATTCTCGTATAATTCTCACATTACCTGAATTTCTTTTGTAGGCAAAGTAATAACAACTACGATTGGTGGATACCTTATGAGTGAGTATGGTGGAAAAGTGGCATTTAGAACACTGGGTAGTATGGCTTTAATATACGCTGTTATATATGGATCTTACCTTAGTATAGAACATTTACAAAAGAAGAAAAGTCAACTCAATGAGAATCCAGTAAGAAAACAGTTTTCATCTTTTGTGTGTCTATACATTCGAATCTATCATTAATTTTATGATATAATGTATTATCCTTTTCGATATTAATGGTTATTCTTGCCAACAAAGTTGTTTCAGCGTTATGTAATCTTTTAAATTCAGCGTTGATGTACATAATTGTTTATGAAAGACTGATTCGTGATTTTTAATCGCCATTTAGCTTTTGTTGAGACAGTACCTCACTGCTCGAATTTCCAGTTCATGATACTTTAGAACTTTAACATTAATATCCGAAATCAAATTCGTTACCTTCCATTATTTTAACTGCACAATGTATATGGAAAGAATAGAATTTCTTAAATCAAGCTTAACCCTGCTTCACCATTTTGAGTTGGTGAATGATGAACCATGTTAACGCTGAGTTGATAGAATAACAAATAAAACTAAATTAACATTCAAAATAATTGTTCCATAAATTATTGAAATAAATGTCATTCATTGTAAAAAAGTTTTTGAAGACGCAATTACCATAAAATTATGCGTATAACACACGTTTAATAAAAAATAATGCCGAACTTTACGGATACGTGTTATACGATGGGTATAAAAATTATATGTTCAAAAATGCAAAAAAAAAAAAATCTTAAAAAGAAAAGAATGAGCATAAAAAAAATTAGACTTCAACACATATTTTTCGAAATACTGTTTGTTTAAAAGAAATGCACACTTTATGAACTTTCATTATAGAATAACTTGAAAAGATCCGGTATATATATATCCGGTTTTATTATATCTTCAAGCACATCTTGGAATTCTGTTCCATCTTCTCACTCCTCACTTATACATTCAGGGGTTTCAAACCCACAGCCCGCAACGAGCCTTTCTGCGGCCCGGTCAATATATTGGCACTTAATAATGTATAATAAAATGTCAACATTTCTCCCTAAATAAGAAAGATAGTTACAGAGAAGAAATGTCAAGTGTCAGGACGTACATATTAAGTTTTTCTTGTTCTTTTATGTATGTATATTATAATGTATCATTCGAAATAACCCTACTTTTTTATGAATTATGATTTTCTTTGCAGCCCACTTTAAGTTAAACCTTGTTTATTTGGATCAAGTCAGCCTTTGAGTTTGACAACCTTGCTCTAGACCAGTGATTCCCAAAGTGGTCTATGGCAACATTCAGGGGGTCCACGTCAGCGAAAAAATAATTTGGGGGTCAATGTGGTGTAAATGGGGTCTACGATAGTGACTCTTATTTAACCAGATCATGGCTAATTCTAAAAGAAAATTTAATCAAGTAGAAATCAGATTTACCTGTGTGTGTTTAACAGATTTATTTACTATATTTAAAGAAGTTAATTTGCAGTTACAAGGACCGTCATTTCAGCGCTTCTTGCTATAATTTCTTCCATTCATTTCTTGCCTTGCTAAGGAGTATAATATTGGACGTCCCGAACTTTCTCAGTTTGTCGATTTGCCATGAAAATGATGTTTTAACCTACGATCAACATTTAAATGCCCTTTATTCAAAATTGAAACTAGGTTTGAGGAGGCTTTGACTGTATATATATGGTGGTAAAACCATAGTAGGTAATTAATTAATATGATCGCATTGAAAGAAAAAACATATTACAAGAGGAACTGATCGGAATAGGCGCTAAGAAGATCTTAAAGTAAAATTTAGAAACGGATATTAGTAATTTTAAAAGCACTAGTATGGATGTGAAGCACCAGATTCCTCTCTCCCATTAAAAGCATTTGTTTGTTGCTCAGTTACTTTATGTAACAATTATTTTAAGTAGTGATTAAATTTTAAGTTAATTAATTACATGTGTATCTTAGGTTTCAAACACTATACTTCGCTACAGTTAAAAATTTAAATATTTTAAAGTAAGTGTAACTATACCAGCTGTGTCCAAAAGACATTTAAGTTGATAAATTTGCAAAAATTCATTGTTAGAAAAGTAGGGGTCTACCCCAAACCGAAAAATATAGCAAGGGGTCTATGAGACAAAAAAGTTTGGGAACCTATGCTCTAGACCATAGGTTCTCAACGTGGGCGATAAAGCCCCCTTGTGGGCGTTTGAGGCTTTCTGCGGGGCGTTGAGATGGCACGGAGGAGCTTGGGCAGATTAACCAAAAAAGAGTAAAAAAACACGCTGATTATGTACTGACAAAAGTAAACTTGAATACTGTCTACCTTATGTTGATTGTATGTTTTTAAATCATTCCTATGTCACATGTACGAAAATTCACATATTTCGGTGGTACGGGAAGCGGACGAAAAACTTAAAAGATTACATTACATTACATTCAGACCTACATTAAACTGAATGATATAGTGCATTTTTTAATTTCTGTAGTGTACGTGTTGTCTTTGTCTGTGAGCAGTAGGAAACAAGTTTCGTACTCTGCATTTCATTGCGTATATTATCGAAGAAACATAATTAAATATGTTAACCAGGAATTGACGTGATTCTTTAAAGGCTGAAACTGTCAATTGATATTTATTTTGAAAGCAATAGTTTATTATGAATTACTTCGTATCATCAAACCCCATGCCTGTCTTTATAGCAGGTAACTAAATCTTTCATTCCACTCTTTTAAACGAAGAAGGAATTCTCAGTAGCGTTTCAATTCCAACAATATCCTACCTATGACTAAAATATATAATATTACACATTTAAATATATTTGTGGCAATAGATATTTCAGACTCTCAAGTAAAAAAAACTGGGACTTAAAGTGAAATTAAAAAAAATGTCTTTTAATAATAGGTTATTTTTTAAAACTTAACTCTTGTTTTCACCATGTATTATGTACACTCTTATTTCTCTCTAGAGTGAGGGGGCGGTATAGAAATATTCACTAGAAAATGGGGTGATATCGAAATAATTATTAGAAAAGGGGGCGCCAGTTCAAAAAAGGTTGGGAACCTATGCTCTAGACTGTTGGAAATGCTACAGTTTCTAAGACTTTTGAACTATGTCAGTATTAATTTTATTTCATACTTTTATTAATCACTTGCATACTATTTCCAGTCTGGTATGACACATTTGACCTCAATTGTAAATGTTTTTCACCTTCTTCCATCCACACATTACTGTCATTTTAAATCTGCTATACATTTTTTGTAGAAAAAAAAACGATTATAATCAGTTTTCCATTTTGTTCCATTGCATTGAACCATCTATTCCTTAGCATATTAATGACTGTCATTTAATCTTTAACTCGTGTATGGAGCTTTCACACAAACCAATTTCCATTCCTATTTCAAATTGTATTACTCTGATTTTGAAACCAGCACTGTTTGCTTCGTTTCTCAAGACCCACATTTACAGCTGAAATAAACACTATTAATTGAATTGAATATGCTAAAACGACAGCGTAAAAAGTCTCAATCGCGTTCCGATTATTTTCAAAAGAAATCGTCCACTTCGTAAGCCACACGAAAGGGAATGAGATATCAATGTTTACAGAAATGCGTGGGAAAATCCTGCACCTATTTGCTTTCCCACCCCCTCTTTTCTTGCAATTCAGGGTAGTAGATTTTAAAGTATAATACTTTTCATAAGTCTAGGATAATATCTCGAATAAATGTCCTCGCATTGCTTACGTACATTTCTTGTTTCTTCGTAAAAAAGAAGGTGAGCGTTACACGGAAAATATTCCAAAAAACTAAAAAATGCAGCTTGAAAGTACAAGTGAGCGTTATAAGCCGGATTTTACGGTATTTACTTGTGGGAACATATCTTTATCTGAGCGATCAGTTGGTCGAGGGTTGCATGTCTATTTCCTCAACACATTTCCGAGGTAATAAATTCTGAGGCCCATTATGTATCATTCTAACCAAGTTGCTGTTTTGGATAGTACTATTTTACCATCCACGGCCTACGTTTACTACGGCAGGACGTAAACTGAGCACAAAGACTCCAGAAATTTTACAATACAAAAACAATTATTATGCCCTTTAGACGTCGGATATTAAAAGCACAGTGTTTTTCCACTACATCCTGACAACTTCATATTCTCTTTATTGCTGTAACTTCCACGTTTATTTCTTGTAATTGGTCACTACGTATCAACGTTGAAAGTATTTGGTGACTACATTGTTGTGATTGGGATGGGTATTTTCAATCTTTTGAAAAAACAAAAATATGAGCCGTTTTCTTTGAAAATGGTGCAAGTCCATTTTACACTATTTAGAGGTATTTAAGGATTTGTATTTGAATGGTTTGAAAACTATTATTGTATATAATTACGCTTATTTTACATTTTTTAAGTATTAAATTTATTTATTTTTTATAACGAACTTTTTTAAAGTAATAGTTAAAAGAAATGTATACTTTTGATGATCTGAACTGTGTGTGAACTTGTATACCACTTTTAAAGTCAAAAAATATAAAATTCATACACTGATGGAATATTAGATATGGGATTTCGATTGAAAAAGGTCATTTTTTTAAATATGTAAAAAAAAAAAAAAAAGTAAAAATGCTTTATTTTAATATTTTTCAGGGAATTTTTGCCATTTAAATTATAAATTATAATTTTATATTAAAATGAGCCATTTATATATAATTTTGATCATTATTTACCAAAATTCTAGGGGGCAAACGGAAAATTTGTTATTAAGAGCGACTCTACACATACAAAAATGAAATAGAGGATTTATCAGCATAATTTTTAAATTGAATATTTATGTCTGTGCGACAAGTAGACTTACATCAGTTTCAAAGTAATTTTATTTGTACTTTCATCAATTACGTAAATTTTTACTGACAAAATGTTAAAAAAATTTGAAGGATTTTTTGTGAACCGTATATAGATAAAAAGCTCATAGCAGATTACATTCAACGTAATCAATTTGTTAGATTTCTTTCAATGAAAACGCCTTATATGTATCAAATACGTTTCCGAGCCTTAAAGAAAAATACAAGATCACCATGTTAATGCTCATCAAATAATATAAAATTCCATAATTTAGTACCTTTATTACAGTAAATCTGATGGGTTAACTTCTTGATGGTCACATAATAAAAGCAAACATGTTGCCAGTTTTGAATATAAAACATCAAACTAACTTTTACTTGTCCTGCTTAAAAAATTTAGATAAAATTTAAAATTTAATAATTGGGTTCAGATGATCCAGCAATTATGGAAGAAAGTTTTTATAATTGAAAAAAAAATCTTATTTTATACGTGTGTTTCTTTTAATCAAGTGTACTACGTGCGTTGACAAATAGGTATTTTTTAAAAGAAAATTTCTGCAAAAAGCAAAAATTGGCAACAGCGAGTGTATGAACAGATTTGCTGGAAACACATGAATGCATTTATCATATGATTATGACGTCACATGAATTTAAGAACTGATTGGCTGGGAACACGTGATTGTAACTATAACGACACATAAATTCAACCCATTTCAAATAAAAACTCTATTATTAAATTTGAATTAAAAGTTTAAATATTTTTATAAGGACAATTTTCTTAAAAATTGAATCCAAATAAGTAATAAGTAATTTTTATAAGCAGGAAAAATTTCTAAAAATTTGAATACTGTTAATTTTTTCAGAAACAAGCTTAATTTAAAAGTTAAAACCCATTGATGATTTGGTAAAATGTATGAGTAACATAATAAAGTATTAATACCTAGAATTATGTATCATTTATTATGTAAGAATATTAAACTGTATAATTCACGCATGCCGGCTGAGTGGCGTGGTTGGTTTATCGCTGGCCTTCTGCACCCAAGGTTGCGGGTTCGACCCCGGCCCAAGTCGGTGGATTTCCAGGATGCAGAAATCGACAGCGGTCATGCCGTATGATTATGCAGCATGTAAAAGATCCCTAGAGTGTCTGTTTGGCTTGGATTCTCTCGGTAAAATTAAATCCTCGTACTGGTTTGCATCGCCAAGAGCTCAGGTGCTCTGTGGAGGAAACTGGGCGACAAAATTGCTTGCTATAATTGGTATCGCATATATGGTGTAGCGCTAAAAAGTTATACCAGCTCCTGGGGAATGTACTAGGTCTGCAAAGGTTTAAATACCAACGCGCGCGCAGCCCCATTGAAAAAAATAAATAATTTACGCATAGAGAGAGGATGATAAATCTTCGAACGTATGTTTTTCTTTAAATGAGAATCCCTGAAGTTGATGTCATGGAATTTTTAACCCTTAGCCCATCGATGGAAAAGCGGGAAACATTAAAATTGATTACAAACTAAGGAAACCTTTTTGATACTTTCAAGAAAATTGCTTCGAAATTTCAAAAATTGTCAACATATTTTTCAATTGCTGTATAAAGAACACAATGAACAATATTCATGGATTTATTTTTTAGTGTTTTCTAGAATATACTGTTCTCTAAATGTAATTTATTTCGTACTATTTAATAAAATTCCTAGTTTTTATATTTAATATAAAATTATCTTATTGCATCCCCAAACCGTATGATTTTCTGTTGAATTTCTCTGCTCAACCATAAGCTTCCTCTGCGTATTAATTTTATTGTATTACATACATGTTATACCTCTACAGCTAGCAAATAAAATAATGCAACTGTAAAATTGTGCATCCAAATTATGTAAATTTTACATCTTTTTAAAGGAACATTATCGAATAATAATCAACACATTATGAAGCTAAATGCTATTTTAAGTAGCATTCTAATGGAATTAAAAGAATGGAATTATAATCTAATGGAATTATAATAAACGCATTATTATTTTATAATTACCGTATTTACACAAATATAAGCTGCCATTAATTTTAAAAGCAGCATGCATCCCAATTTCTCTACACGATTTTGAGAAAAAATAAAAAATTATGTAAAATGTTCATCGATATCAGATACTTCAGAAATCAAGAAAATTTTTTAATGAGATATAAGTAGCTAATTATTAATTTATTTTACCAGCAATTAAAAGCTATCAAATGCATACATGAACCTATAATTACTCTCTAACCGTCAGTATCGTATTTCGAAAATGATTCGTCACTTCCATTGTTACACTTCGGAATGGGTGCAGGCTTCGCCATTTTCTGGCAAGGTGTCGCTATTCGTGCTATCCAATGAATTTGTCATATAATATTTTTTTGAAAGAATGATTATAGAAGAATGTAAAAGAGTTATTAAAGACTGTTGAACATTTACAATGCAAAAGTTATGTCATTTGTTAACGCCATCTACGTACATTTGTTTCATTCGAGTCAAATTTTCTGTAGCCGTTGCTCTGTTTGCAATTTTTCAGCATATAAAATTGTATCTTTTTTCATTCCTGCATCATAGTGAGCTGGTCTTGATGCTATTACCGATACTTTTATAGTATGGGTGATTAAATAAAAGCGTATACAAAATTTTTTATAAGTACGAACAGACAACGATGTTTAAAATACTCTGAATACTATAGATAAACTGCGGAATTGGACAAGTAATCGCGCGCCCCCGCGATGGATGGCCACAATGAATGTTTACATTTTTCCATTTGAAAGGGGTGGAAACTCAATTTTCCCCATTCAACAAATGTTTTGATTTCGATTCTAAGCCACGCCCGATTTTTAATAGCATTAACACACGAAAAAAAAGTGCAGCTTAAATTGGAGAGAAAATACGGTTTATTATGTTGACTTTTTTTTTAAGTACAGTGCAGTATTGTATGAAAAATTATGAATACTATTTTATATAGCAGGGATTTTTTTTATTGCTTTTAGATTGCTGAAGAACAACTTTTTGAAAGGAAGATAATCCAAGTTTTATCAGAATAATATGAATGCCAGAAAAAAATATTCTGTATTTGAAATACTACCATTGATAATGTGCAATAATATATGTGCAATTTTCTTTAAATATATGTATTATTTCTCTAAGTAATTGTTGTTTTCTTTTTTAACTCTTTTGCATAATACAATAACCTATTATATTAAGTAAATGTTGAATAAATATTTATTTCAAATCTTTAGTATAACTTCCATAATAAATAAAAATGAGAATTTTTTTAAGACACTCATTCCTAATTCTTATTTTGCCTCACCCGCAAGCTTTTCTGAAAGTGGGAGACTCACTTTGTAACCTAATAAATAATTTTTAAAATAAAAGAATTCAGGGCTGCTGGAAAAAATTCCAGTTGGCTAACGAAAGGGGATTCTTCTTTTGCCATATTGATGAGAATTAAAATCTGTTTGGGTTACAAGTTGAAGCAGCAAGAAATAACATATCAAAATTCCAAAGCTCGATGAACTAGTAAAAATCGATAGAGAAGCAATGGCAAGGACTAAAAAAAAAAGAACAGAGCCTCACAGTAGTCGCATACGATGTGTAACATCTGACATGTAATCCTGTTAAATTCGCAATAGCAACTTAAGGGGTATCGGAACGCTCTATACTGATAATGTTAAAAAGGGCTTTTTCAATGTACCTTTTCTAAACACCTGTTGGAAATACAATCCCCAAATTTTTTTTGCACGTTAAGCATACATCTAATATCATACTAAAATGAGCTTTTTTTGAAATTTCCATTAGTTTTTCTTTAAAAATTTTTTATTTGATGTACAGTGAGAAAACAGTGTTTTTCGACAGAAAAAAAATTATTAAAAAAAATGTATACAAAATTTTGCTGAAAGCTCATTTCAGTACATACTAAAATATATAAAAAATGTGTCATGTAAGTTTTGTTGACATCATATATATACTTTCTCAGAAAAGGTACATCGAACCTTCAAAAGTGACATTTTGAGAAAAACACATTTTTATAAATAAAGTTACCTTATCAAAACATTCCAGCTCCATATTCCAAATTTTCAGCATTTTTTAAATTTTCATCTTCTTGTTTCATTCTTTTAAGTCTTTTTACTTTACAGAAAACTAAGGAGACTAGAAAATTGGCATATCTTACCCTTGTACTGCTCTCTTTGTCGAGATGTTCCATGCAGCATGTCGCATAATATCCTCGCTCTATGTTAAGTTTTTTTTTTAAATATCCAACTTTGTTGCATTCTCTTTATTAAAGGATGCAATAGCATCATATGTACCAAAGGAAAGTGTTTCTATGTGCACAAATGTCTTTTTGGGGACACGAGACCAAATAACATTATTAATGCTTTCATTCGGATTCTGCGTGTTTCCATGCAAGCACTTTTTCAATAATTCTGGATCCGAAAGGTCCCTAAAAATAGGCCTAATGGCTTCAACAACAGCAACTGGAAGTTTATGTTTGTGGAGATAAAGTTTATTTTCCAATTGAGCCTTCTTACACTGACACCATGTGTCAAGACCTGATGGACAAAATCTATGCTGTGAATTTTTATCCGTAGATATTTTGTGAAGAAATATTGCCCATATAGCTTGTTTCATACACTTTACATTTGATAAATTTCTTCGAATGGCAAGACCATAATATGTTTGAAATTGATCAATAGTTGCTTCTGTTAATCTATTTTTGTCACATAATGCTTTGCCATCTGATAATTTTTGCCCCCTCATTTTTGCTTTGAAACGTCGGAGGCGAGATCAAATCCGTTTCATAATATGCCCTAAAGAAATTTTAAAAATGACGTTCAAACTTCAAGCTGACCCAAGAGGAAGTGCAATATTTACCTTTTTTCTGTCCATTTAAATCGGTGACTCGCGTTTAGACGATTCTTTTAAAAACAAAGTTTTAGCACTTCTAATTAAGCAAGAGATAAAAATGAGGTATTTTGGAAAGGTAATGAGCTGAAGAATTTAAAAATGCAATAACCTGAAATTCACCTTTTAAAAAAAATTTACCTTTCAACTTCCCTTAATGTACACACAAATATTTAAGCTTTGTTTTCTAAAGTTTCTTAGTAAAAGGAACATAAATATATCCAAAATGCAATGCCCTTTTTCGTTGCACTAAACTTGTTACATACAAAAAATACACAAATTTCATGTTTGAAAACGTAAAATCATTTTTCTTGTTGTTGTTTTGGATACCATTTATGTAATATTTTAAGAATCCTTTTAATTTGATACTTTAAGAATTGT
>BMAO01017915.1:0-30161 GCA_019973975.1 Trichonephila clavata
TTTTTTAATGAATGGATCTAAAAGAGAAAGGCTTGAAGTTAATTAGTGTAGAATATCGATTTAATAACACGAAAAAGTAATTCATACCCAACGATTTAGAAATAATTTTCATAAAAACGCATCAGTTTTAACACTATTTTAAAAAATTCGAAAAAAATAGAAAATATCGTTATTTTACAAAAAAAATTACACCGTATCGTGGCGAAATAAATGATCTTTCCGATTCTGTAATTATTTTTTGTCTAATTTCGAGACCGAAAATCGGATGACAATTTTAATATGGTGGAAAACGTAAGATTACCGCTCGGCCGAAACGGAAGGGAAGTTCCGCCAAGTAAGCAACCGGCAGGAGTAAAATAATTCGGCGTTTTAAGGTTTTTAATTAATATCTTTTTAACTAATTACAATATCGGAATATAAATAGGCAATACGGCTTCCCCGGAAAATTCCCGATCTTTTGGTACCTTCCGCGACTTTCTGCGTGGTGCTGTTCGTGAGAAGATAGACGCACATAGATAGATAGATAGATACATAGATACATAGATACGTTTGTTTACCTTCGAATTTTAATAGTGTAAGACTAGCTTTCATGGCCCGGCGTTGCACGGGCTTATACCGAGGGTATAACTTAATACCCATGTTAATTTCTTCCTTTTATTCTAACGCCAACACTTTTGTGGGGTTTCACGCGTACGATGTGAGTGCATGTCCCGTGAGTGCGTGTCATGGCTTTGTTGCTTAACATTTTCCCTTCTCTTAACAAATTCTCGATCCTAGTACCACTGAAGACCCGCAGTGTTGGGGAGCGATGCACGTAAAATCTGTCGAGAGTTCAAACGTCCACCCGCTGGTGTGGTGTGGTAGTTAGGAGAAGGGGTGCCAGCTCAGGTGTCGTCCGCGTCACTTGACGATGGTTCAAAATTACGTGGACCGTCCCCAAAAGGCCTCGTGTAGCTGAACAGTATGACGTTAATATTCACTCAATCTTCACAAATTCAGCACTTCCAATATTATTTTCCGAAATTACTTTGATTTCTTTGTTTCTTTCCTCTCCGCTTAGCCCGGCGTTGCACGGGCTTTTACCGAGTGAATAACTTCACCCTCATGGAAATTTCGTGTTTCCCTCAGGCCGATAGCACCTGTGTGTGTGTGTGTGTGTGTGTGCGCGTGCGTGCGGTGTGAGTGATTTCTTTAACAATGTCATAAAAACTCCCTTTTTCGAAATTTGTTCTTGCGTTGGTGTGGTGTGGTAATTATTAAAGATGGGTGAAAGCTCATGTGTCGTCCTCGTCACTTGAGCATGGTTGAAAATTTCAAGGTCTGTCACCAAAAACCCTCGAATAGGCAAACAGTGCGAATTTAAAAATCACCCACTCACTTTCCAATTCTTTCGTTTTACCGAGTGAATAACTTCATCCCCATGGAAATTTCGTGTTTCCCTCAGGCCGATAGCACTTGTGTGTGTGCGCACGATCTGAGTGATTTCTTTAACTATGTCATAAAAACTCCCTTTTTCGAAATTTGTTTTTGCGTTGGTGTGGTGGGGTGAATGCTCAGGTGTCGTCCTCGTCACTTGAGCATGGTTGAAAATTTCGAGGGCCGTCACCAAAAACCCTTGAATAGGCAAACAATGCGAATTTAAAAATCACCCACTCACTTTCAATTCTTTCCTTTGCCTGAGTGAATAATTTCATCCCCATGGAAATTTCGTGTTTTTCCCTCAGGCCGATAGCACTTGTGTGTGTGTGTGTATGCGCGCGATGTGAGTGATTTCTTTAACTATGTCATAAAAACTCCCTTTTCCGAAATTTGTTCTTGCGTTGGTGTGGTGTGGTAATTATTAAAGATGGGTGAAAGCTCAGGTGTCGTCCTCGTCACTTGAGAATGGTTAAAAATTTCGAGGTCCGTCACCAAAAATTCTCGAATAGGCAAACAGGGTGAATTTTAAAATCACCCACTCACTTCAACGATATTGATTCATATGAGAAAAACTCATAAAATATGCAAAACATCATTGTTTTGTAAAAAAAAAAAAGTTGTTTTTTTTCCTATAAAATTCTTTTTTTTTGGCATTTTATTTTTTTAATCATTGATTCTAAATGATCAATGACTTTTTTAAAAATAATTTTCATTTAAATGCATCGATATTTATTCATTTTAGAAGAAATGATAAAATAGGCAAAGTATTATTATTTTGGAAAAAAAATCCGCATCGTAACAAATAAATGATGTTTGGTATTTAATTTATTCAATCACTGATATTAAAAGAGCAAAGTATGAATCTTTTTAGTTCAGATGGTTTACTTATCATAGTTATAAGAAATCCTTATACGTAACGATTGAAAAATTTCGATTAATGATTTACAGAAAACAATTCTTTTTTACTTAAAAAAATGTATATTTAAAGCAACAAAGAAAACGTTCTGATATAATATATTACGAAAAACCAAGCATATTCATTATTTTAACAATAATTATTTTCTTAGAGCTAAAAATAATAAAAAGGGTTTGTGTGTATGTGTGGTATTTTCATTTGCCAATGAATCCTTATATACTGGTAGCTAAAGTATAGTCCAGAAAACTATAATCTATCGTTTTATCCAGAAAAAAACAGATTATACAGTGTTGTCATTACATAATTAATCTAGTAATGAATAACGGAAAAAATATTGCAACAGCAAGTTTGACCTTGGCCGCTGAGCGTTAAACAGAGGGGAAAAAAATAATAATAATGATTCTCGCGCATGCGCAAAGCCTTTAGAGTGTCTTTAAATTAGGAGAAAAAATTTAATATACAAGTATGAAAAGATCGACCGGCGGGTTTCTGCGAGGCGTACACCCTCCTTCGTTTTGACCACGCACGGTAGTGCTGCAGTTATAGTCTTGAGTGTAGCGGGAGCTCTGCGCACTCTGCCACAAGCGCAGTTAACCAATGTTTGGTGTAAAATGGCGTATTTTAAATTATTTTAAAAATCATTACCTTCATTTTAAGAGCATAATTTTTACGTTAATGCTCTCAAACATCACCAGCTATTTGCAAAAATAACGTACTTTGAAATAAAAAATGTAGAAATTACTACTTTTTAATTTATTTCTCAGAAAAACATAAGTTTACGAAAATCACAAAATGTTTTTTAAAATCCGTAATTTTGAAGCAATTTTTTCAATATTCGTATATGTTACGGATAATATTACTGTACACACGGAAAAAAGGTTTTGTGAGATTATCTTCATAAATGACGAAGTTATTCAATGTGAAGTAAAAATTAAGACTACTTTTTAAAAATTCTTTAAAAAAACAGTTTTTGAAATTTTATTTTTTAAATGAATGGATCTAAAAGAGAAAGGCTTGAAGTTAATTAGTGTAGAATATCGATTTAATAACACGAAAAGTAATTCATACCCAACGATTTAGAAATAATTTTCATAAAAACGCATCAGTTTTAACACTATTTTAAAAAATTCGAAAAAAATAGAAAATATCGTTATTTTACAAAAAAAATTACACCGTGTCGTGGCGAAATAAATGATCTTTCCGATTCTGTAATTATTTTTTGTCTAATTTCGACACCGAAAATCGGATGACAATTTTAATATGGTGGAAAACGTAAGATTACCGCTCGGCCGAAACGGAAGGGAAGTTCCGCCAAGTAAGCAACCGGCAGGAGTAAAACAATTCGGCGTTTTAAGGTTTTTAATTAATATCTTTTTAACTAATTACAATATCGGAATATAAATAGGCAATACGGCTTCCCCGGAAAATTCCCGATCTTTTGGTACCTTCCGCGACTTTCTGCGTGGTGCTGTTCGTGAGAAGATAGACGCACATAGATAGATAGATAGATAGATAGATAGATACATACATACATACATGCGTTTGTTTACCTTCGAATTTTAATAGTGTAAGATATATATATATATATATATAAATAAGTTATTGAAGAAAACATGTTTCAAAAATCTCACTTATTTTCTTGTTAATTTTTGTAATGTATATATGTATGTGTACAATTTCCAGAATAAATATTTCAACAATATGATTTTGGTTTGTTTTATTTTTCTTGTTAACAGTGAATAATTGAAAATAAAATTCTGTACAGCAAATAAAATTGCTAAATTATGATTCTATTGGTCCTTATGATGTTATTTTTTCTTCTGAATGGGTGCTGAAAACTCCTCTAAAAGCTCTTTCCAGTAGGTTAAAAACTAAATGTTTTGTTAATGCAAAAATGTACTGTTTTAGTTGTTTTTACATTCTTCTAAGGACTAAAATTTTTAAGTATTTTAATTTAAAAAAACATTAACTTAAAAACTATTTTATTTGTTTTCTTTGGTGATAGGAAAGTGTAAAATCAGTTGATTTAACAAAAAACGAGCTTAATTTGTAATATAGCAATGCATTTTCTTTATTTCCTTGTGGATAGATGTTTCTATTTAAACAAAACAATTGATATAAAGAGTACTTACACACCTGGGCCTAATGAGTGCTAGTTTAGTCAAAAGGTTTTTTTCTTCAGGTTACAATAATATGCAAAAAAGCTATTTCTTTCTGGCATTGTTTTGAAATTTTTACTTAGAAAAATCTGTTATTTATCATAATGTTTCCTAGATATTTCTAATAACATTATTGAAGGGCTGAATTTTTTTAAATAAAAGTTAATTTTCTGCTTGTATTTGATTTTAAGGAAACAATATAATGCTTCTAGAGAAACATAAATATAAATAATGAATCAAATTGCTTCTGGAACTGGTTCAAAATGCATACACATTTGTTTAACTATTACATCGAATTTATTTTTGCAGTTTTCAAAGATTTATATTTGCGGTATAAGTTCGAAGACATGCAATTTGTGATCAAATAATAGTTGCATTTTTTTTTTCGAAAAGTAATATTTTTGTTGATACTTGCGTATTGTCGCCACTGTATTGGCGACATTATATAAAACGAAGTACATGGTTGCTAATTCAGCGCATAGGACACATGCGAAATCGTTACTGCTAATTTGGCGAGTTATCTTTAACTTAGGCACTTTCGCGAAAATATGCGAGTACCTTTTTGTTACACACAATAAATGTAAAATGAATTTTGACTTCGAAGTTAAGCGAAAAAATTTCATGAAATGAAAATAAAATAGGGATGTCTACAGAAACAGGGGCTTTTTCAAGCATCAAATTACGCCAAAAACGCCAAGCAGCGCGAGTATTATTCAAACGTGGCTGCCCGTCTGTTGGATCTTCTTATGTCTGACTGCTTCACTAAGTTAAGAGTAAAAGAATTAGAAATTGGGGGGTGGGCTTCCACCACAAAAAAGAGTTCGAAATACAATTACACCTTTTAAATAGAATACATTAAAAAAATGAATTTTTAATATTTGTTTTGGGCTTATTTCAGGTTAGAAATTTTGAACTACTCGTTGAACAATATTTTGATTTTAGTTGAAAAGATTAAGATGTAAGAAATTTGTATATTAAAGGCTCAAAAAAGAATTCCTTTACACATATAATTCTTTTTTTTTTAAATAAAATTTCTAATTTTCTTTTGAAACTATTGGTATTTTTTTTAAAAGTAAGGAGATCTCGTTTTTTTAAACATGAAATAAAAATTGTTGAAATATATTAAAATAGTATTAAATATATAAATAAACTTACGTTTTAAAATTTTCTCTCTCTTAAATTTATTTATTATTACATACTATGTTTACTTTCTATAAATCTATTTATACATATAAATATATATATATTTGCACTTTATTTTTTTCAATAAAACTTTCTTCTAGTTACTGTGTTTTTTCAAACACTGTTATTTTTAATATTTTTACGATTAAACTTTTTTTTATAAATGCTTTATTATATATATTTATATGTTATTATTTCTAATATCTTCAAAAAACTATTTTTCACTACTCTTTATTTTAATGTTAAAAATTAATATTTGATTTACACAGATATGCTAATAAAATTTTAAAAAATGAAAAGCTTATTTTGACTGCAAAATTTATTTCAATAAAAAATAATTAACAAATTTTTCTTCGTTTTTTTTTTTTTTTTAATTTTGAAGCTTTTTAGATAAAATATTAATAAAACTTTTCAGCTTCTCTCAATTGTTATTTTTTCTATAATTCCCTTGAATTGAATTATGTATGTACTGCTAGTTTTTCTGAGCAGCTTGACCACTAGGCCGTGGTAGCGTAGTGGTCACGGTCACAAGCTCGTAGCTGGCGTATCATGAGTTTGAGCCTGGTACCGCTGAAAACCCGCAGTGCAAAGGAGGCCGATGCACTTTAAATACGTCGAGGGGTCAAATGTCCTCCCGTTGGTGTGGTGTGGAAGTTAAGAGAAGCGGGTGACAGATGAGGAGTCGTCCTCATTACATGACCATGGTTCAAAATTATGAGAACCTTCACCAATAACGCTCATGCGGCTTTATAGTGCGATGTAAATATAACTCTCTCACAATTACTTTCTTAAATAATGTTATTAAAAAATTTTACATTTGTTTTAGTTTAAAATTTGTTGTTTGATATTTGATTATTGGAAATGCTATATCTGCACATTTTTAAGAGGAAGAGGATGGCGGAAGATGGGTACATCCTTCCCTAACTGCCACACCACATTCACATCAAAGAGATAAGAGTCAAAATTAAATGTTATAATCCTTGCATTCGGTTTTTCAAAATTTATTTATACAAATACAAAAGTAGCTTTAATGTTATTCTTAAAAATGCAGCTATCTTTCTAATATAAGATTTGGGAATATTTCTAAAAAATTCTGTATTCAATTTTTTTTTCTTTTCAAAAACTGCCGCAAAAAAATATACGTTCGTGTGTTATATTTTTTCTCAAATTTTATTTTTAAAATTAATGGCATTGTAGTTTTTATTATTTAAATACATTTAAAATTGTTTATTTCATTTTTTTAGTTATATACTATGTAAAATAATTCATTTTTTAAGAGTATTGATGGCTGCAAAAGCTGCATAAAAATTCAAATTTGGCAATAATTATCGAGCAATTGCCAAGTTAATTGATATTGTCAAATTTACTTTATTATTGAATTTTTTTATGGAAGAATAATTGTGCTTCAGAATGAGGAAAACTTGCTCTCAAAGCTTGGAAAAAGAAAGATGGAAAAATTTTTTCTATCACTTAGGAACACTTATTATCAACAAGAAAATTGAATACAAATGTTATTGAATTTCATTAGTTCAATATTTTCAAATAAAGATCATAATAAAAAGAAAGTTTATTAATTAATGAAGATGGACATCTTGACTTTATAATTTCAGACATAACTTTAATTTCAATCCATATAGTAAAGAATATTTTAATTCAATTGCAATAAAATCAATTCAATAGTTTGTTTTTCTATATAGATCAAACACAAATCCATTTCTTTTGTTAAGAGACACAGTACAATTGACAAAAATCGGTCAAAAAATCAAATTTAATTTTTTAGCTTAAATTATTATTATTTTTTTTTTTTTTACTTTTCTATAACCTGACACAATTTGAAAGCTCTAAACTTAAAAAACACAGAATTAGGATAACTGTTGCGTTCGTTTTTATTCACATCCCTATGAAAATCCAAACTATAAAATTTACCTTATCTCGGAAAGATAAAATAACTAGTTTGCCTTTATTTAAAATGCTAAGGCTTTTTTTCTATTGTGCATAATGCTTTTTTTTTACCTATTGCTAATAGTACATGTAACAAAAGTTGCTATGCATTTTTAAATCAAAGCAATACTTATTTTTTTCAAAATAATTGATCTCAGCTCAGAATTTATACATTTTTCAATGAATTTTCAATAAGCATTCATACAAAGAAGTATTGTACGAATACCAATAATGTTATTTCAAAACCCATACCAACATTTGTTATGCATAGTTTGACCTTCTCGTAAATCAAATTTCATGCGTGTATGTAAACTTTTGTAGGAGGAGTAGCATTTAAAAATCACTTCACAAATTTTAAGTTTTTTTCTTAACAAATTAAATGGCTAGCTTTTTATGAAATTTTGAGCACAAAATCTGTTTTACATAGTGTGCGCACATAGGAGGCAACCAAATGTTTGTGAGCGCTACTGTATTTATACATTAGATTTTGTTACAAATAATTTTTTTTAAATTTATAATGTTTTTGATTTAATAAAATATAAATTTAATTAGAAATTTTTGTTTATTTGAAAATAACTTTATTGAGGTGTGCATCGAAATGGGTAGAAGATATTATTGTTGTTATTGAAAAAAAATGCAACAGTAATATTCATATGTTTAAGTGGGGTTGAAAGGAAAAGTTAATGATTTTCACACGAAAGAAAAATTTAATTCTTTGAGATTATTCTTAAATTCTTCTTGAATTCAAAGTGAAAATCCTTCGTGCTTTTAATCTCTTTTTATTTTGCTTTAAGTTTATTCAATATTCTTGTTTTTGAATTTTGATAGTTATTACAAAGGAAGAAAGTAGTTCCTAGTATGGTAAATATCCCCTTCTTCACGAGTAAAAAAAAAGGACAGTTTTGCTTGTCTTTCTGCCCCCACACAATCGATGACCTCTCTTTAAAACTGCCATGTCTTCATTTTTAAGGAGTTGGGAAGATCACTGGCAGCAATATATATTCGACACATTTTTTGACCATTGGTTTTTCTACACCCTATTGTTTTAGATTTTTCTCATTTTTGCCTGCCTCTCATTCCAAGTAAGGCTTTTTAGAAACTACTATAAATCCAGCTACATTCTCTCAGATAAGGATTTATTGTTGTCAACAGGGCCGATCCTAGCAGGTGTGCAGCTCGTGCACCGCACGCGGGAGGCCAAAACAAGGGGCGGCCGCAGGCCGTATTGGATTCTATCAATCAATCAAGCAAAAAATTTTACTATTTTTTCAAACATAAATATTTTGAATTTTGAATAGTTATTAAAAAATCAAATAGCAATTTCCCGATAGCACAGCACAGTTTAAGAAAAAGTAGAATGTTAGTGCACAATGTGTTGGTCGATTGTCAATAAATGTCTATTCTTTACAAACATCCTTCATCTGATAGCAAAATTCGTGGTACATCTGACAATACCGTACTAAAAAAGGTTTTTTTTTAATGCTTAATAGCGGCCCTAGCAGCGCAATGTGGATCGATGCTTAACAAAGGTGTCTCGAAAAGGATATTTGCGAAAAGTTTCTGTACGAAAATATCTAATACAGTTAATCTAATAATGTTTAAATTGCAATATGTATTTGAGGAAATTTCAAGTTTTCAATTTAACCTTACAATTTAGAAAAACAAATTAGAGGACAGAAGTGATTTTTGCTTATGGTTTTACAACTCTTATATACTATGCCCACAGGGGCAGCTCTATGGCCGGACAAACCGGAACCATATCCGGGGCGGCATTTAGACCGAATTTGAAAAATATACATATATATTTTCTTGTTACGAAAGAATTTGGATGAAATCATTTTCTAAACCATTATCATTTACACTTTGGAAACGTGAAAAATTATTATTTTGTTTTAGACAATTGAAAAGTCGACCATTGCTAGTAAAATTTGTAAGGATTTTATCTCTTAAAAATAAAAGCTGTATTACGTAGCAATTTTTACTTTGCAAGTTTATGGGTACTCGATCTCGGGATGCAGGTAGATATGCTTATCATGACAAGATTTTCACTGCACTGACATGAAGAGGATCCCGGGAAATCGTCAGATTTTCGTAATTGTTGTATTCCCGGGAGTGGCACGGGGCTTAAATAATCCATGGAGTAGTTATTTTTTACTGAACTGTGGATAATGGCGTAACTTAGAACATTTGAGCCCCCTGCAAAGTCAAGTTTTTGGCTCCCGAGTTGCCTTTTACAAAGGGCGGTTGTCAGACTTTGGGCCTCCTAGAGCACTGCCCCCCCCCGTGATGCGGGGATGTACGTTACGCCACTGACTGTAGATTTCAACCTCGGCCATAAATTTTATCTGACCCTACTGTGGCATTTTGCGATCGTTCACCCTGAACTTCCTGAATGGTGGAATTTTCGTTACCCCAGCAGTGGGGTAAGAGTGTATGTAATAAGAGAAAAGACATACAAGAATTTTTTTCAGTTTGTCGTGGTAAAGAGTAAATCCTTGAAACTTTTTGGCCAAATCAGTTTCTGTCTATCGAACATCGCTTCTTCAACTAAAAGTATTTAGTTTTTACAGGAATCGCATTTCGTAGCCTACCAAACTGATCAAAGTTCAGAAATCTTGATTAATGGGGATAACACACGTAAGTACTAATACTTAAAACTATATTTTTAATTAAAAAAAATTCGGATATTTGTTTTTATTATGAGCTATTTAATTGAATTAGTAATTTCGAGAAGAAAATGAACCACCAAACTATTTTAGGGAGATTATTTTTAAGCAATCTCGCAACTTCTTTTTTATTCATTATTTTTCTTAACTTAACTTTCTCTCAAGTGAGATTCTTATATTAATATTTATTTATATTTATGTAACATTTATATAGCTAGTCCACAAACAAGATATCGGTTATACAAATAAAATCTCTTAAATACAATAATTAATATTTTCAACGTACGTAATCGTTACTTCTTCAGCAGCATATAAATTTTCAAGTATTTATATATATTAATATTTATCTCTTAGTATAGTACTTCTGAAATTGTGGGACGTGAGGGCATATCGAAAAGTCAAAAACAAAGGATTTAAAAAATTACAAATTTACTGAAAGGAAGCAAAACAAAGTATACATTCGGACATAATAAAAAATAAAGTACACATTTACACTGATATAATATACTTATAAATGTATCAGTACTACACAATGTATTTGATAATTAAGGTATCCGACGAGACTTGTGACAACATATTTTTTTAAAAAAAGTGAGGTATGGAGATTTTTTTGTTGTTTTTAGATTTATTTATTACATTTTATAAAAAATATGCTCAAATTAAATAGAGAAACAGAAATTATTACTACTAAAATGGGAAAAAATGGGTAAAAATTGACAAAAAATAACATAAACGCGGCCCATTCTGTATCAAAAGTTTATAAACAAATTTTCAATTCTTCAATTCTGATGTGTTGCTATCTTATTCATTTTTGAAGTAACCTTCAAGATAAGAGATATTTTAATTTTTTCAAAAACTGGAGCACTTTATCTTATTTGTTATATAAAATTTGCTTAAAAAAACAGTGATTATATTCACATAAGGGGCTGTAAATTTTGAAATAAAACAGTGATTAATAAATCTTAAGGTTAAAACACTTCTGCTATAAAACAGAACATACACAAAAAAGTCCCAGTTAATTATTTTCAAAACTTTTTGAGCAATCGCTGGTCCCGTTTAAGCATTAAAAAAACAAACATATTTCGAGTAAAACGCGTGTTAAAGTATGACATATATCTTGCTCAAAGTAATGGGCATCTTCTCTTACTAAATCACTTATAGTTTTTGTTCTAGTGAACAGAAAACAATAAACTTGGTATTTTAAAAAAGCTAATAAGATGGCCTAAAAAATAAAATCTTAAAAAACTTTTGTCAATTTTTAGCAGAATTCACAATTTTAGGGTAGTCGGAAACCATTCACAATTCTAAATTAAGAACAAGTTTAAAAATTACTAGTGATCCACATAGGCTTGTCATATACAGAATTTAATATTTATCTTGATAATTTGTACAGTTTATGATTACAATCATGTATTTGTAGCTTTAACGTCAAAGGGAATTATTATTGCACTCAATTATTCTTATTGTGTGAAGGGGGGCTCGACGAAAATTATGATTGAATATTGGGTCGCAAGCATTGAAATTTGGCGAAGAACATTCTTAGTACTTACTTTAGAGAAATAAGTGATTCAGCTTCCACTAATTAAAATTTAAACACACGTGAGTCAGTAAAGGACCATTAATATTAAATGTGATTTTTTTTTCGAAGTTTTTAATTGTAAGGTTTTCTCTCCTATGTCGTTAACATTTTTTGCCTTTAGTCCTAGAAGAGATAATTTTCATTAAAAAAAATTAAAACTTTTAATTTGGGTAAAGAATTTTCCTCTGTGTATATGATAAAGTTGAAAATAAAAAATCAAGATAGTAACAGCATCTGCAAAATAAAGATAGTGTGACATATTTATTTATCATAAACTAAGTAAAATCTTTTGTATTCGAAATTCTAATAATTTTTTTTTTTAGAATAATTATTTATTCCTTCGAAATACTTCTTTCTATAGGTTTCGTTAATGACTACATTTGAAAATTATTTATCAAAATATTTCGGAGATTTCATAGGAGATCAAAGGTAGATTTTAAAATTTATGTTTGCCTCACCAAATTACACTAATTTTGCAGGGAGTATGGATGAAAATGTATTTAATACACTTTTTATTATTTTGAACCGTTTTCAGGTTTATTAATAGTTACATGACATGCATTTTTAATTTTTAATTAAAGTACAAACGTTTAAAAATGTTTGAGTCGATGCTAAATCGGAAATGGAAGGGGAAAAAATGTATTCCCCTTATTTTATATAATAATTATTGATATTATTTAAAAACAGCTTGTTCTTAAATTTTTTGAAATTTTTTGAAATTTTGAATTTTGAAATTTTTGAATTTTGGGAATGGAAAAACCTAATTACTACGTTAAGGGTGACAAATGTGCAAAAAAAAAGGATATTTCGCTTAGAGCAGCGTTTGGCAAACTGCTGTCCTTTTAGATTCTGCTTTTATATACAATTAAAAATTATGTCTGTTGAAAAGACTTATTGTTTACCTTTCAAATTTATCAATATCTCTTGGGGAAAAAACTCGTATTTAAATGCACAGTTAAATATTTGACAGGCTTACTGACAGAATTCATAGTTAAATATGTATCTGATTGGTCTTTTTTGCGATTTCTAGTTATATATTTGTGTTTAGTATTGAGATTCTAGTATTTTTTTTATTTAATGTTTCTGATTTTCTACTATATGTACTTTAAATGTCAATTTTCTTCTTTGTTGAACCTTGAAGTTTCGAGGCCGTAGTATGTGTTAAATCATGAAATTTGATAATTTATACTATCTTCTGTAACTTTCTAACTATCTCGAACTGGGGCCACAACGGACATTCCGGACACCCATAGCATGTCCGGTGTCAACTAACCGAAGGGGGGGGGACAGAGGTAATAAAATTTTTTGGATGATAGCGAACCTCAGGAGATGTTTTATTTCACACCTGAAGGTTGAAACAAACTCTCTTCTGATCTCTATCATGAACAATCTCCCTTTCAAAGAAATTGGCCTGTTGAAATTAGCACAACTCAATATTTTAAAATTAGCTCGTTTGAAGTAGTAACAGGTAATTTGTTTTTAATTTCGAATTATTTATTATTTTTTTAAGACTTAAAATAATATACAAATACAGAAGTACATCTTGTAAGGTACACCTTCGAATAAGGCACAATTAATGTTGCTACCGGTCTCTTTGAATATGGACTTTATATATTTACCTCTTATTGAACATTCTATTAAAGTGATACTAAAAATAGTTTTTTATTCTTTCTTTGTAAAATTTTTAAGATTTCGAAGACAAGTTTGTGTTTTTCTTAAATAAATTAAATATAGTTTTGTCCTAATAAACCAATGTAATTTAACATTGGAAAGGAACAGAGAAATAAAAAATTACAACATTGTTTGTTCTACGCTTCGATTTAGAGACAAAACAGAATATGTAATAAAGTGGCTGCACCTCTTGGAGGCGCGTTTTCTCTATGGGTTTACATAAAAAATAAACATGCTGGCTAAGGCTGACACAATGCACTAGGTTTCAAAAAGATTCGTACAACGGAATATTTTAAATAAAATTCTGTAAGTACAAGAAAACCTGTGACTAAGGTATTTATTTGTATGTCATTTACTTAAAGATTAACACGAATTTAATTTCTAATTAAACTAATTTGTTTAGCATTAAAGGACAAAATGCCCAATGTCTAGTCTGGTGGGTTTAAATTTCTTACTCTAGGACAGGGTTGGAGAACCTTTTTTGAGACGTGGGTCAAATGTTGTTCATAATTTGTTTAGTACTAGCTCGTGGGTCACTAATGCCCACATTTGCACCAGAGTTAAACTTAAAAATTTTTAACTGGGTGTTTTTAAAATTAAACATCTTTAAAAAAATCATTTGCCTTAACGGGTAAAATTGGACGTGGTTTGACGATTTGAAAACTTTTAGTGGGTATAAAAATTTTCTTGTGTTTGGTGCAAATGGCAATAAGCGTTTGAATGAACAAGGAATAACGAAAATTACATACAATATGTATTATGAAATATTACTTATATATATATATATATATATATATAACAAAATTGGTTATGAAGTATGTAATGAAATATTTTTTGCTGTTTAATTTCAGACAGTTTTTTAATATTATGTTCATATTTCGTATTCATTAGCTTAACGCATTTTGGAGTTAATTAATTCCCTGTCAAGTCCATTTCTATTAGAAGATTTTGCAAAGTTTATTGAAGAAAACAATTTTTCATCAATATGTGGACGCAAACATTGTTAAAACACAGTTAACTAGTGTTTTCATTTATATAAAACTCTACTAGCTGACCCGGCCCGGCGTTGCCCGGGCTTTTACCGAGGGTGTAACTTAATCCCCATGTTAATTTCCTCCTTTCTTTCTGACGCCAGCACTTTTGTGTGAGTGTGGCGCGTACGATGTGAGTGTATGGCCCGTGAGTGCGTGTCATGGCTTTCTCGTTTAACACTTTCCCTTCTCTTCACAAAATCAGCACTTCCAACATTATTTCTCGAAATTACTTTTACTTCTTTGTTTCTTTCCTCTCCGCTTAGCCCGGCGTTGCACGGGCTTTTACCAGTGAATAACTTAATCCCCATGGGAAAATTTCCTGTTTCCCTCAGGACGATAGCACTTATGTGTGTGTATGCGCGATGTGAGTGATTTCTTTAACTATGATATTAAAACTCCCTTTTTCGAAATTTGTTCTTGCGTTGGTGTGGTGTGGTACTTAGGAGATGTGGGTAAAAGCTTAGGTGTCGTCCTCGTCACTTGACGATGGTTGAAAATTTTGAGGTCCGTCGCTAAAAACCCTCGAATAGGCGAACAGTGCGAAATTATTAATCACTCACTCACTTTTCAATTATTTCGTTGCAATTTTTTAGTCCCCGGAAACGAAAATGTAGCCTTTTTAAAAATAGTTGTATGTTGAAAAAAGACAGAAAGCATAAATTTTTCAAATTACAAAATTTCACTACTATTTTAAATCTTGAAGTAAAATTGTGAGGATATTTTGAAATGTTCGACACACGGGAAAATAGTTTCATGCAATTATCTTTATAAAAGAAGAAATTATTAAATGATTGTTTTAAGTATTTTGAGTATTTTGTTAAAATTTGTTAAAAAAAGTTTTTGGCTTTTTATTTTTTAAATCACTGATTCTAAAATTTTTAAAAATCATTTTTTTTAACCTTAACGATTTTGATTCATTTTAGAAAAAAATCATAAAATATGCAAAATATCATTCTTTTGTAAAAAAAAAAAAGTTTTTTTTTAAAATTCTTTAAAAAAAAACTAGTTTTTGGCATTTTATTTTTTAATCACTGATTCTAAATGATCAATGAAATCTTTAAAAATCATTCTCATTTAAATTCATCTATATTTATTCATTTTAGAAGAAATCATAAAATACAAAACAAAATTAATTAATTATTTTATACTAATAGTGATTAAAAATATTCATTTAGCAATTAATTGTGATATGCCAATTTAGTGATTTTTGATATATTAATAACACGTAATTAATAATGAAGAATTTTTTATTTGAACATAGCTTTTATTTTTTTCTAAGGAAGTTATGCTTATTTAACTGAATAGTTCAAAAAAAAAATTTCGAAATGGGCAAATTTTGCGTTTTTATTATGAAATTATATGTCAAAAAGAGATTTATACATTAGGCATTATTTTAAAGTAAACTATACGTTTTATGAAAGAGAACAAAAATTTTGGTAGATGAATATTTTAAATGAGTCTCAGAAATGTATTGAATACATTTTGTCATCTTAATCTAACATCTATAATGATTTAATTTTGAAAATTATCTAAAGAAAAAATGACGAAAATTGAAGCAAAAATAACTTTACTCGCCAAATTTACTGATTCCCCCCTGTTTAAGGCAGAACCTTTTAGTGTAACCCATGAGTTAGATGCGGTCGACGGATAAACAGTTCAAAGGTCTTTGGCGCAAAAATATTTTTCGACTCCAAGGTTTGGCTAACTGTAAAATCGCGTATTTTTTATTAATTTTTTTTATTTTTAGGGCATAATTTGTAAGTTAATGCTTTCAAACTTCACAAATTAATTGTAAAAATAAAGTACTTTTAAATGAAAAAAATGTACAAAAAATACTGTTTAAATTATTTCTCGCAAAAACGGTTTTTTACGAAAATCACAAAAAAAATTTTTAAATCCGTAATTTTTGCGCAATTTTTTTAATCTTTGTACAGATTACGGATAGTATTTTTTACTCACTGAACTAAAGTTTCGTGCGATTATTTTCATAAATGACAAAGGTATTCAATGTTAAGTTAAAATTTTAAGTATTTTTTGAAAAATCTTAAAAAAAAAATTGGGGGAATTTTAGTTTTTAAATAACTGGATCTAAAAGAAAAAGGCTTGAAGTTAAATAGTGTAGAATATCGTTTTAATAACACGAAAACAAATTCATACGCAACAATTTAGAAATAATTTGCATAAAAACGCATCAATTTTAACTCTTTTTTAAAAAATTCTTAAAAAATAGAAAATATCATTATTTTGCAAAAACAATTATACCGTATTGTGGCGAAATAAATGATCTTTCCGGTTCTGTAATTATTTTTTGTCTTATTTTAACGGTAAAAATTGGATGGCAATTTTAACATGGTGGAAAACGTCGGATCACCACTCTGCCGAAACGGAATGAAAGTTCTGCCAAGTAAACAACCCGCAGGAGTAAAACAATTAGGCGTTTTAAGGTTTTTAAATAATATTTTTTAACTAATTGCAATATCGGAATGAAAAATAGTTTACACCCTATTCTCAGACCTACTGAATATACGCACAAAATTTCATTAGAATCGGTCCAGCCGTTTCGGAGGAGTTTGGTTACAAACACTGTGACAGGAGAATTTTATATATTAGATTGTAGAAACCATACGTTTCATACAATATTTTCAATTTTTACTGCGGGATCAATATTCACACAGTTTTCTTTCTATTTCAGAAATCAAGTCTTCAAATTGTGTTTTTCACACTACGTTGCTTTGAAACTCAACTGATTCCATTTGTAAATTAACGATACCAAGCCACATAAATTCGGTTAACTCCATTGTTTCAAATTTTGTTTTGTATTGTTCCTCAAAGGCATGTTTTATTTCCTGAATAATCATTGAATATTTTTAATGGAAACGAAGTTTTCAAAGTTATTGTGTTTTGAAAATGTTTTTGTAATTGAGGAAAATATTTCGTGATTTTCATTTCCAAATCCTTAGTAAAGATGTAAAGTTTCGTCATAAATATTTTTATGTTTTCAAACATCATTAAAAGAATTAGTCCATGCCCTTGAAGTTTTTATTCAGTTTATTAAAATGCTGAGCGATGTCGCATAAAAACATTAAATCATTTAACGAATGTATATTGTGTAATTAATCGAAACTATTTTTTCAATTAAAAAAAGCTTAAATTCTTTTAATAACGTTACAAAGCGATTAAGGACTTCACCGAAACTAAGCCATCGAACATTGTTGTATGTGAAATTCCCTGAATATTGGCATTCTATTTAATCTAAGAATTGTGCTAATTGACGTTTATAAAGAACTCTTGCGTTTATAAAGATGATTAGTTTTATTAAACTGGAAAATGTTTTTAAACCATGCTTCGCGCATAAAACTTGCTGGTATACTTTACAATGAATTCAATCAGAGAATGTGAAATATTTTGCTTAAGACACTGAATAAACCCAATGTTTTTCAATACTATACTAGGGGTGCACGGCCTGTTGTAAAAGAAACTATTTTCTGAAGGTCAATATCCATTTCTTTAAATGCAATATCAAATTCTTTAAAAATATCAAGCACCGGTACACTTTCCTTTCAATGTCATTTTTTACCAATTCATTCATTATATATTTCCATACTTATACCGAGCAAAAACTGTTAATTGTGCATAACCATTTACATCATTACTCTCATCTAAAGCAATTGAATAAATTTCTGCATAATTTGCATAATTTAAGTCGTTATGTGTTAGCGAAGAAACATTTTTTTCTTATTCTATTATTCGATCTTTAATTATATTGCGACTTATAGCTAACTCATTTACACGCTTTATAATCAAGTCTTTTCCTTTAAAAATCAACAAACAATGTAGGACTACATTCTAAAAACTTTTTTTAATACGAATTCTCTTTCTGAAAAAGGTTTCTCGTGGCGAGCAATGCAATGGGCAACTTGGAAACCAGCACAGCTTTTTGCAACCAAAACACTCTTTAAAACACTGCTTTAAGAAAAATTCTCTTTTTTTTCCTTTTGAAAATTTCTTTCTTCATCCGTTGACATGACGAGATTGAAATGCAGCGTTTCAAGATGTCTTTAAGCATTATAGGTGTAACCCCTCCCCCCCCCCAAAAAAAACGAGACTAAGTGTGTAGCTTGAAAGAGTGGAGTTTTCAACAATTGTTTTCATGATTCATCCCAAGGCTCCTTCTCTATCCACGTAGCCAGTTTCGCCTTAATCTATTACGCCAGTTATGAGTACTGATTCATTGAGTGAACACGTGCATTGCATCCTGCCGGAAAAATGTCGAATTAACATCGTTTTTTGAGAGGCTTCAGAAACTATATCCACGGAAACATTTCAAGTATTTACCGAGGCTTATGGAGATGAAACTTTGTCACGTGCTAGTGTTTGAATAGCTAAGTGGTTTTCAGGGGGATGGGACAGTGTGAACGATGATGAGCCTGCTGGGCGCCCAAGGTTAGCAATTACAAACCAAAACGTTGCCAAAATTTGTGATATGAGTGAGTTCCCACTCACATCAGTGGCAGACTGTTAATCAACACTACTACATTGAAGTACTTAAGAGACTTCGTGAAAAAAAATTAAGATAGAAAAAGGCCAGAATTGGGGAGTAATGAATGACTGTTGCATCAAGACAAATCACCCACTCACACGGCCCTATCTGTCTAGCAGTTTCTAACCAGCAAAAACATTACTATGATTGGGCATCCTCCTTATTCACCTGATTTGGCCCCCTGCAATTTTTTTTTATTTCCTACAGTTAAATATTGCTTAAAAGGAACCCATTTTACCTCAGTTCAAGAGGTTCAGGCAAAAACAGAGAATTTCCAGAAGGGTCTTCCAAAAACCTCGTTCCAGAATTGTTACCAGCAATTGTAGTGCCGAATGCAGAAGTGTGTGAATACTGAGGGGAACTACTCTGAAGGTGAAAAAATCACGGATAATTGGTTCTGTAAGTACAATGATTTATTGAACCAGTCTCGTTTTTTTTTTGGTCACTCCTCGTATGTACGTGAAGTTACTTTTTTATTCCAAACTATATATATAACTATTTGATTCCTTTCAATCACACCATATTTATCAGATCCTTCAGCTTGGTATGGCCTGGAACTTGTGTGGCTTGTTTTTAATTTTTTAACCGCTGTCATAGTACCGGACTACAATTAAGAATATTATATTTAGAATACAATAATTTGATAAAAAAACTTTTGTATTAACGTACTTAATATACATACACATCAATACACATTACTTTTAAATGCGTTCGAAATGGATGCCACGAAGTTCAACACTGACTGGTATAGGCGCGCCTTAAACTGTGAGCCAAAAATTGCTAGTATCGAGAATAACAGACATAAGCATGGTGCCCATTGGCGCCTCACAAGGTGAAACAGGGAAAGGACGACACAAGTGCTATGGAAGTCTCTTTCTACAAACATAACAGAAAATAACCATACAAAAGTGCATTTTATCCAAAAAAAAGGGCTTTAAATATGGTTATTTGCTTTGGTGTCGATATCTTTTTTAAAAAAAATTGTGTGTAACATTATCCATTTTATTTGATATTTTGTAAACACTCCGTTTTATTTCAAATACTACGTTCTTTCATATACATTTATTGTCATTTACGTAACTTTGGAACTATAATGAACATACTGAAGGTTATAGACAACATTTAAATTACTTTTGTGTAAATGCTGTGCTTGAAAAAATGCAAATAGAATATAAATAATTACCATAAATTAGAATACTTAAATAAACCCACTTAAATAAACAAGTGGTTGCCTAACAATTGTGGGTCAGTTAAACAGCTTGCGTGGGTCAGTGTCTGACCCACGGGTCATAGGTTCGCCATCACTGCTCTATATAGGACATATTGTGTCAAACGCAAGGTTCCTTATTGGAAGGTACTAATATATTTTTACCCTATTAATATAAAGTATTACGAAATATTTTATTGTGTTTGAATTCATGAAAAAGCGAACCATAAAGTAATATATTTAGTTTTAAAAATTCTCTTTTGTTAATATACGTGTATACATTTATGCAATAAATAAATTCACATAAGAGAGAGTGAATAACGGTTTTACCTGAAAAGATTACGCAGTTAAAAGAAAACTAGCTTATTTTAGTGTCAATGAAATTATTTTGTTTATACGTATCCACAGCTGTAGGTAAGAGTACTACATGGTTTGTACAATTTCATTTTTGGATTAAATTGAATTAATATTAATTGACGCTAAATTGTTTTTCATAAGACAGCTTCCATTACTAGAACGAGACGTGCATTGCTGCTCCCAGTATTAAAAAAATGGAATTTGTCTTGTTTATTGTAAATTGTTATTTTTTTCTGAATCATCTATTATGAATAATTTTTCTGAATCATTATGTTATGTCAATATAGCATGTGTTTATAGATGGGTTATTTTTCTCTCTCTCTTTTTATACATCAAGATAAATTTAGGAATACTGTTTTGCAATTATAAATATATTCATATAAGTAATTGTGTTATTGCGGATCGAAGTATTGAAAAGGTATTTCTGAAAAGTTCTTTTCGGATATTTAAAGTTTGTGAGTTAGATCAGTAATATGTGAGTTGTTTCATGTCTTCTTTTTTTTTAAGCTTAAGACAGATAAATTTAGTAAAATTATTATAAATATATTTTCAAATAAGATTTCACACATACGTGTTAATATTTAAATGTTATCGAAAACATCCCGAATTGACATTTTTTGAGGAAGTTAAAAGACAGAATTTTATTGGACTGAGAAATGTGGTTTTTTTTCTTCTTTATTATTATTAATATAATAATGATGAAAATACTCCAAAATTCGAAAACTGTATAAGATCGTGGTGCGAATTAAAGACTAGGCTAAAAAAACTGTACTATTGACGAGGAACAACAAAATGTATACAATCTAGAGAAAAAGAGATGGTGCGCGTCATCATTGAAAGAATGATTGCTGAAGTACAATTTTTAGCCAGTCAAAATTTGTCAGAGAAACTAGTACGAAATTGAAATAATGGTAATTTTTAAAGACAATTGAATAATGGCCAAATTTGATTCGTTTATTTCAGAACACTTTAATAATGTCAGTATATGCAATGATAACAAAACACGTATTCCAAACTACTTAAGGCAGTATTTTCAAAATGAAATAATTAATATTTTAGCCTTATCTACTCGTAATGAGATATCACGCATTGTGTTAAAAGAAAAATATTACACTATAGTTCTTGATTCTACACCATATATTAGTCTCACAGAACAAATAAGGTTTGTAATTTGATGTGTGAGCACTACTGAGATGGTAAGGTATATAGTTTAGAATTTTTTCTAGGAGTTCTTAGGAATTTGCCTTTAAAAAGTTTTTCAGATTTGGACTCATTCTCTATTGAATCCAATATCTTTGAAAAAACTGATTTCCCACCAAAAATATTTTGATAAATTTGCTTCTGAGAATGCCACAAAACTTATTTGATAGTTTATTATTAAGTAGCCTTTGTAGAATAAGTGATTTATATACTTTTCGTTTCAAGAAATCTATTCTTTAGTGCTTTTTTATTACATTATATCTTCTCAATAAATACCGTTTTGCTTTTATAAAGTTTCTGTTTTTATTTCAAAAGTAATATTTTTCCTTGCTTATTATTTTGTTAAAAGTATTTTGTAGCTATCATGACCTATTAGTTGACCAAAAAAAAAAAAGTTTTGCACTATACAAATTTTATCGTTGCATTTCTATATATTAATGTTTTACTTTTTACTCTTATACAGGTAGATGAGTGTATAACCACAATGCATAAGTATTAAATTAATAATTAAATAAATAAGTATTGTAATAAGTAATTAAATATATAAGTATTTTAATAAGTAATTAAAATATAAGTGTTTTAATAAGTAATTAAATATGAAATATTATAATAGGTAATTAAATATATAAATGTTAAATATAAGTGTTAGTCAAAATCTGAAAAATTCTTTAGAGGGGCGGCACATTTGATCTTCGCACGCGGGCGGCCGACACCCTAGGATCGGCCCTGGTTGTCAATGCCAAAAATACGATGAAAAGCCGTTGGGGAGGGGTTAAGCAATTAGCTGCTTCTATGTACACTGTCCTTCCCCTTTGGCGGAAGAAACGTCTCAACATCTCAAACGGGCACTGTATTGTATTATGCAGAATTTGACCCCTTGGATAAGACGACCCTTCTCTATTGTTCAAGCAAAAGCTGCTTGCTGTGAAATTTTTAATAGGGCCCCTTTTCTTTCTCTGATAAGGATCTTTAGCTGACCGGTCCATCCGTTCACTGTATGGTATGCATTCTCCTTACGACAAACAACGATCTTTGCAGTTGGCACATAATAAAATAAAAAAACCATCCCATTTCCGCTCCCCCCCCCCCAAAGAGAGTGTTGAAGGATTCGCTTTTGAGAGTTCTGGGTATTTTTGCTTAGATTTGATAAAACAAAATTTGCATACTATCTATGTAAAGATATTTAAATTTATGTGTTCAATAACCCACAATTTTCTAAAAAAAGTTATTGCATATTTAAAAACTTTATACAAGTATCAAAAACTCATAATTTGATTTTAAAAATATTTTAATACCACTAAATGCTGAAAATTATACTAACCGTGAAATTTTGAATGTGAAAAAAGAATGTTTAAGGAATCACACCTTTCTCTTTATAAAACAAAAAAATACGTTTTAATCAATACGATTTAGATTTTTTCAGAGATCGTAGCCAATCTTCAAAAAATCCTAGCATTAGAGATTTAGATTTGGTTATAGACCAGAGCCAATAAAAATATGATTAATAGCATTAGGTTAATTTAAGAACTTAAAATAAGAATATTATTTTTTTTAAAATTCATTTTATTGGTAATTTTTTTTATTGCAGAACATCATATATGGTATTAAATATAGCATAACATATGCAGTTCTGTATTCCTGTCCTTTTAAAAAGTAAAATCATTTTTAGGATTTAAGAAGAAAGCCAAATCTTCAAAGTCCTTATCTAGAATAAAATTTAAATAGTGATTAACATAATTGTGGAATTTCTTAACATTATATTCTATTGTTTACTATTCCGGGGTTCAATTGAATAATTTTATACTCGTTAGTACAATGTTTTGCAAAGCTAAATAGTTTTCTAATAAAAAAGGAACCTTTTTTCGTTTGCGGAGATAATACCTATAATGAAAGAGAAGAAGCAACTTTTTTTTTTTCGATTGATCATCAGATTCGACCTTAAAATCTAAGTTTACGCAAGAACAGCTCCTAAATTTTAAGTTGCAAATTCATGAAAAGTACACGGGATTTGTTTCGCAGTGTAAACATTTTAATACCCTTCAGAACTATGAATTTAAATGGAAAAACATTTCTGAATGTATCTGCGGGCAAAAGGAAAAATATATATATAAAAAAAATGAAACACCTAGAATATAAAATGTGATTGCAGATGATTTCAATAGATCTAGACTTTAACAGTTTGTATTAAAAAATGCAAGCACATATTCTAGTTACTGAATATAACGCATGAGTAAGTGTCACTTAGACCACAAATTAATATTATTAGTGAGAATAAACTATATTAAAAAATTACAATTAAATTTTTGATGAAAAATATGATACTTTTTTTTAAAAAATTGTCTTTACACGAAGTACCTATAACATGTTGATCTGCTTCGAAATATTATTTTTTTTAATTGCATTCTTTATAGTATTTGTGTGTGGGTGGAATGGAGCTCCCTGAAAATAACTTACAGTTCTGAGGATTACGTGAGTTTAAAAAGCTTGAATACCACTGTGGCACATAAACTGGTTCACTAACTGGTATTATTCTAACTTGTACACAATACCACCCATTTCACTTTATAATTAGCACTTGCAGAATTTCACATGACAGACCTTCTCTAAAATCAAAATTCGAATCACAACTCAGCTGAGGCTCTTTAAAAAACAATAAAAGATACAAAAAATATTTTAATATAAAATAAAAATTAATGTTCTAATTAAACATATAGAATTATTCCTCAAAATGCAGCTTTTTATACCCAGGAGTATATTACAGAAACCTTTCATGATATGCAGTTTCCTAGTTAATAAAAGATAATTGAAAAAAAATGCAAATTATTAAATTTGAGACATTAGATAATAAGTATTATGAAAAGTTGTAGATTTCCCTTGAATATATGACCTGATTTGAAAATACCAAATAGTATCATATTTTAATTGCGTGACTTTTTACAAACATTTTTTTTTTTCATATTTGTTACTTCACTAAAGAATTAGAAATTTGCAGTGCTTTTATCTTAACACAATACAAAGTGTGCGCAGTTTTAAGACACACACATGACACATGCATCCCAATGGTGAAATGAATAACAAAATGAACGACATTGAACAATTTGTTGACAGTTTGATGATAAAAAAGCCAATGCAAAGAAAAATATTAGATTATTTTCTCAAAACTTAATAAATGTTTTGTTTTTGAAAAAATTTAAAGTTTTGAATTAAATTTAATTTAGTTCTTGTGAATGTTTTTGTTTCACTGATTTGTATGAAATACATGCATATACATTCTATGTAGATAAAATAAGCTCTAATAAACTTAATTTTGTTGATATGTTTTTTTTTTGCAATATTTCTTATATAACACGAAATTCTTTTAACACAAAAAGATATTTCAGTCTCTTCAGTTTCGTGTTAAGTGATTTTCACTATATATGTTATAAATAATTTTTTTTTTTGCTGGACTCTTCAAAACATAGGTTCCCAAGCTTTTTTTGTCTCATAGACCCCTCGCCATGTTTTTCAGTTTGGGATAGACCCCTGCTAAATTAATATTAAGTTTTTGTAAATTTATCAACTTAAATGTCTTTTTGACAGCTGGTATTACTACCTCTACTTTAAAAGAATTAAATATCTAACTGTAATGAAGTATAGTGTTTAAAATTCAAAAATCACTGTGAATTAATTAAATTAAAAGTTAATTAATAAATAAAACTGTTAAATAAGATAACTAAACAATAAACAAATGATTTTAATGGGAGGATCTGGTGTTACAATAGCAAATTTTCAACATTTGGTATCAATTTTGTCAGATTTATTACTAAATCTCCCTGTTAGTATAGTAGTGTCCAGTTTTTTTTTTTTTTTTTTTTTTTTTTTTTTTTTAGTTTTGGAGATAGGCAACCGCACTGAAACTCCTTCACACTAGGAAAAGCAATTTAAAATTTCCTCACGATATTCTATAGTTCGGGACTAATAACAGGTTTCACTTTTTAAAGCCAAAATTCCTGACATCTGTTTCTAAATATTAAGATCTTCGTTAGAGGTCATTACGATCAGTTCCTATTGTAATGTGACATTTTTTCTTCAATGTGACCATATGAATCCATTGCGATTGTGGTATTACCATAGTTAAAGCATTCTCACACCTGGTTTCAAAATCTGAATTAAAGACATTTAACTGTTGAACGTAGATTAATATGTCCTGACAGATTGTCTTTGTCCAATTGATAATATTCGAGATCTCTAGTATTATCCTTCTTTAGCTGATCTGGAGAGAAATGCTTAAATAGTTCTTGTTTTAATAAAATTTACGCTGTCCCCTTGTAAGTACAAACTAACCTCATTAAATTTAGTAAATAAATCTGTTAAAAGGGTAAAATTTGGTTTCCACTTGATTAAATTTTCTTTTAAAGCTAAAGTCCCGTTCTTGTTTTATGTTCTTCATAGACTCTCCTTTGCACCTCAGTGAACCCCCAAATTATTTTTTTGCTGACGTGAACCCTTTGCAGGTCGTCATAGACCCTTGGGGGTCTGTATAGACCACTCTGGGAATCACTGCTTAAAAAGAGTCCTTATATTACTTGAGAGATTTTGCTAAAATTATCTTTAGATTCTTTTTACCTATTTACACTTTACGATATTTATTTTCTATAAAATAATAAATTATATATAATTTATTTAATACACATATAATATTTATATAAATATGTGTATTCTATAACATATTTATTTTAAAAAACAAAATTTAGTTAATTATTTTTAACAATTAGAGATATTTTTATTTATTGTAAAACTGCTTATTCTGCTATTTGATCTGGTGAACGTGTTAAGATTTGTCAATAATAACGTTCATGGAATTGGAAAATGGCCCGTAGTCATCACATTCTCTATGAAATGAAGCATTCGTCAATTTAAAGGTGTCATTTTTATGTAAAATGTGAAAAAAGAATACTCGAATACTTAATTTTTTTTTCTACGAGAATATTTATACCAAGAAATGCAAGAACGAATTATGTATCATTAATACAAATACTAATTTAAAAGTAAAAATGTAAGGTCTCTCTCTACATATATTGTGTTTACAATTTGGAGGAAGATTCTGCATTTTGCCTACATTATTTTCTGAAGTATGAAATTCTAATGAATTTAAAAGGCTTAATTTAAGTATTGGTTTAATTAAGTAAATTCATTTTATCGAAAACATTCTATTTATTATTTGATTTATAATTGTTATATTAAAAACAATACAAATTTATAACCATTTGTTAAGTGGAATAATTATATAAAATAAAATTATTGGTAAGTTTAATGAAATTCATTTGAAATTTAAAGATGTTTAATACAATTTAGAATGTTCAAATCAATCAATTTATTTCCCATTCAAAAAAATCTTTTTTTTAATGAAGTTTATTTCTTTAATGATTAAAATCAATTGTTCTACTTTCTTTTATTCATTAAAAGACTGCAGTTCGTGACAGATTTCCACGGTACAGACCTATTTATAAGAATCTACATTCTAAGGGAAAATTCTACATAGTATTTAGTTTTCACGTCTATTTTTACTTCGTATAAGGTATTTTTACAGCTTTTATCTTTTTTAATGGGTCGCAGTCTAAAAGATTAGTCATGGTTTCGAATCCTGATTTTACCAAGAATCCTCTTTGTGAAATTCCGCAAGTGCGACTTAAAAAAATATAAGAAACGGATTTCAAATTTCTCGAAGGATGTTGTGTGGTAGTTAATAAAATACAAAATAAACGCCCCAGCTGAGGTGTGATTGCATATAAATTTAAAGTCTGCAGCCAAAAGAACCCATGTTCTTAAATTTCAATGTTAAATGAAGTTATAAAATTAGTTGTCCATTTTTGTTGTTTTTTAATTACTAACACTATTTGATTACTATTATTTAAAATTTAATTTTTAGGTTTAAGAAATGTTGAATAATTTTTAGCGATGCAATGAATAGGGGATAATTTTCTTCCAAAAGTCATTCTATAGCTAATCCATCTAACATGTATATTTTTCATCTTTCGTGGGCAACGCTTCTAAAAAATTCAATTATTAAGAAGCTTTAACTTTATTTAAGCACATTTGCTATTTCAAATGTTTTAATATCAGAGCATATTTTACTATTAAACTTTGTCAAACTATATAAAAATAATGCAAACATTTTATATTCCTAATTTTTCAATACTTAGATTAATTTTATAACATTATAAATTTTTTGAAAAATATGTAAGTGATTAGGTAAATAGCTTTTATGTGTGTTTCTTAATTGGCTAAATTGAGCAAATTATATGCGCTGATCATTACTTGAACTTTATTTTAGATGTGTTTTCAAGAACTGACTATTTTTTTACCTTTCAAAATTATTTTATTTTCTCATAAGGATAAGCGTATTAAAAATTTAAATTAGTACATTTGATTTTTTTTTGCTTTTCGTGAAATTTAAAATGTTGTGGCTTTTTCTAAGTAGCACATAGTTTATAAAAAAAGGAATACAAACTTCGTAAATTTTTTTAATTGGTATGAAAATTAAAAAGCATTTCGTTTCAATTGTAATAAATATAGAAAAAATATAGATTTCATTTGTTGTTAACAGAGGACTATTTTTAACAAGTGAAACAAATTCAGTTGATCAGTTCAAATACTAGCCGTTATACCCCGCGCGGCTAGTATTTTTATATAATTAATCACTGAACAAAACTCATAATATTTCATATTTCGTACTTGTCGAAGATATTTAATTAAAACTGTAGATCGCTTAGAATAAAATGACTGGTAAAAAAAAAAGATTTCTAAACTGATGATTCTCAGACAAGAAGTGAACTATAGTAGCAAAGCAGCAAAAATAAAAGAAAAAGAAATTCTCAGTATTACTTGAAGGATCGTTTTCAAGTATTTGAAACACTCCCCAATTCTTGACAAAAGGATTTCCCTATTCTTGACACTCCCCTTTTTTTAAATCTTTTGGACCATGCCGCAAAAACAGTACTATAGATTTGTTGACCTCAAAACGGTGTCTTTCTAAACATGAAAGATCAGAAGAATTTTTATCTTTAGTTTTGTACAAAAAAAAAAAGGATGTTCATATTTGCAAATGTTTTTAATCACAATATTTTCGTTCGTTCTCAATTATTATGAACGGAAAATTTTTTTTTAAAGCTCACTCACACACACATTTTCATTGAAAAGAATTTTTGCATCTTATATGTTGTTTAGGGGGAAAATTCATTTAATTATTTTACACACATGTATATAGAAGTGTTTTACTAAATGAAACAAGAGCTTTAATAAATTTTCCTTAACTGGATACAATAAAAAAAAGATAATGTAGGATTTTAAGGAATAAAGAAATTTCAAAAAGGCACTAGCAAACCTCTGAAATCCTTTGTTCTAAATTGCGTTAGTTTGTTTTATAAATAAATGTTAAAATTTTGATATCTTAATTCAAGATAAACATATTTATGTCGATGATTGATCAATTTCCGGTTAAGTCAAGTAATACAAATAAGATATCAATTCTATCCCTCTTTAAGGAATCCTGTCTAAGAGTCATGATGTTTCAGTAGTTAAGGCTCCCGGTGACACGCCACCACGAAAACCCGAGTGTAATGTTAAACCTATGGAGTTTCTTATAATTCAATTTACGTCTAAGGTATTGCTTTTAACTGTATAAAACAAAATGCATCCTAAAGATAAAAAAAATTAATATTTCTCTTAATTTCGATTTTTTTAAAAAAATTTCTAAATATTTTTAAATATTTATTAAAAGCTTGAAAATTTACATTTAGTGCGTTGAAACGATCATAAAAAATATTTTCAATTATCGGATAAAAAAAGTTAAAAAGCGGAAATCCTTTATTTTTTATGCTCTTTCAAACGCATATACTTCAAAATTTTTAAACTAATTTATATATTTGCGAGTAATTAAATAAGTCAGCATTGCATATTTCGAATGAGGGGAAAGTAAACTTGTAACTCCGCCTTCTTGCGGAAGGATACATGAAATTTTCCCTGCGTTCCTTTGGTGAAAGGTGGTAATTTATGACTCTTCAGTGGATTGTGTAACAGATGTTCCCCCCCCCCCCAAAATGGGTCTTGTTTTCTAAGAATCTATAGGCATTCAACATACTATTTACAATTACATCATTCTTTGGAAAGTTTGAGTCTGTGCTTGAAAATAACTACAAATACGTTTTGTACAAAAAGCTATCCTCTGTTTTTTATTCCACCTTTCTTAAAATTATTTAAAAAACTAAATAAGTTATATTTTATTAATAATTAAAATGAACAATTAATATTT
>BMAO01017916.1:0-142232 GCA_019973975.1 Trichonephila clavata
ATCAAACTCACTAAGCTCCTTTGAGTTACTCATTGTCTCACAAACGCATAAATACAATCTGATAAACCACTACCAACACTTTTATAGCTTTCAATTACGTATCAAATTGCGTCACTCGCCAGAACCACTATTTTAAGGGGGTCCGGATACTTTTGGCCAGATAGTGTATATATATATAGTCAAAATTCTCTACTAAAGAGAGAGAGGAATACTCTATAATCATCAAAACTGAAAAAACTGAAATGGCAAGATAAACCAGACATAAGGTTTTAAAAAGGATCTATAGAAATTATAGATAATAGAATTTAAAATATAAAAATATGGATGTTATAGTACTATATAAACATTGCTGCATCTATCTATCTAAATCAGTTTATGATAATTGATAACTTAGCGGCGATATGGTTTGCTTATGAATTTCTGGTTAATTGTTTCTTAGACAGCTTTGGGGAAATTTATGCATTTTTCTTCGCGTGGATACACATTCAGCACCATTTATCAAGCTATCAATACTACGATTCTCGTCCGTTTTTGTTACTTTTCTTTTCATAATTTATATTCATATTATTTGCATTCATTTATTCTTATTTATGTTATTTTTTGTTATAGTTTAAAAAAATATTTCTACTAAATAATTTCTTTTAGTGGGATGTTTTATTGCAATTCTCAGCAAATTATTAGGTAAATCATTAGGCTATAAAAAGTTATGCATCCATTAACTTCTTATAATTTTTTTGGATTTATTGTCTTTTACCGTTGTGCATTGATTAAAGAAACTATGACTTGTAGCTGTAATGGAGAAGTTTTATTTTTAAATAAATAGATGCAATACCTCTGTAAAGGATGGGTATTTCAGATAGTTCTTTCTAATAGTAGACCATTAAAGGATATATATAGTATAAAATGAGTGATAATAATATTGTTTTCCATCGTAAGAAATATTTTGATAAAAGTTGGAAAAAGTGTACTTATTTTTGGTAAAAGAATTTACTAACCGTTGCTGATTGCGAAAAAAAAACTAACCTTAGAGCAAAATTTTCAAAATGCATTTAATTTAATAAAATAAAAATTGAAAAATCTTTAAATATTATCTTTTTAATATTAAACCTAATATCTTATAAATAAATTTTTAAAAAATTCTCAACATTTACATGCACAATGTAAATATTGAATCTTCCTCAGGAATGAAGTTTTAATGTTAATGACAAACAAACAAAATTTTTAAAAAACTTTTTAGACTGTTTTTTGATATTCGCGCAGATGTTTCCGTTACTCTCCCCATGCAACTACGACATTAACTTTTTTTTACTACTGTCACGTTCTATATTTTGTTCATTAAAAAAACACGCAGATGTTATTTAAATGGCTTTTTTCTAGTATAAACGTCGCATAACTATTTTAAGACTTTTGGAGTAAAAAAAAATGTAACTCAACTGCAAATCATTAAGGAACATAAAATTTTTAACATAAGACGAAAAATGTTTCCAGATATGTTTTAATAATGTATGAAATATTTTATCAAAAACAAAGACAAAACACGAAAATCGCCCCCCTCCTCCGACAATTTATGTCATCAAGAAAAGACAGCTTCCATTACTTTCATACAGGAGTATCGAGGTTTTTCCAATGAACGATTGAATAATGTAGCAAAACCGAATAATGTTCAGTATTTCATCTCTTCCAAACCTTTTACACGTTATTTTTGTAGCAGAAAAATAGAAATATTCTCATTTACATTGTAAATGTAAGTATTATGAAAAGAAACATGTTGTTAGCTTTATTAATCCGTGTAACGCACGGTATAGTTCCAAGACCGAAATGTAGGTGCCGCCATAACAATATGGGCTTGGACCGGAAGTGTGACGGTACGAAACACTGTAGTACCGTCACAGAGAGTTTGGATCGGAACAAGCGTGCGTTCCCCTTTCGTTGTCAAATCCTGGACTTTGTAAACTTTACTTATTTTTTACTTATTTTCTTTAAATGTTTGTCTTGTAATTGTCTAAGTGTCAGTCCTTTGTAACTGTGTTATTTCATGTCATTAAATATAATAATTTACCCCGAGATTCTATTAATTAATTTTGGCTTACCCCAAGTAATGACGTAAGCGGCAGTTAAAATTGGCGCCTAAACTTTGGCCCGGCCCCAGCTCTCTCTCGCTTTTTCCCCCACAGCCTTAGGGGTGGAAGTGTTTGTCATCCGAACAATAAGAGGATTCGCACCCTGCGAATGAATATTTTCATCCAGAAAACCTGTTAACAGATAAGTGTTATTTATTCTAAATAATCATGCTCTGTTATTGTGTGTGTGTATAAGTTATTATTATTATTATTCGTAGTATATATTGTGTGTTACAGGAAAACAACATAATTGAATTTAAAGTTGATATTCATTTGTTAGTTTTCCTAATCTTTTGAAAACGAAATTTTCATTCTATTGGTTGATCTGATTAAAGCTAATTGAAGGTCTATTATTTATGAGTGCATATTTTCTTCCTAATTAAGAATTTTATGCTAATAACACGTATATGGTTTTGTTATCAAGAAATTATTGCAATTCTTATAATAATTTTTTTTCCTGTTTTTTTATGCCTAACATAAAAATAATTCTTTTGAAAGTATATGATTGATTACGAAGTATTACTATATAACATTTGAAACCTTGTATGTTATTGATAAAGTATTTACATTTCTGTTTATATTTAAAATTTTGGAAAATATTTTCAAGTACTTCTACTAAGTGTAAACAAGTTTGTACTATTGATAACTTCAGAGTGAATGAATTAAATTATGAACGGTATTTCCATTTAAACGTATTTGAATTGTTTTTATAAATCCATTCCATGTTAACTGCTGAAACTCCTTTTAATTAATAATGAATATTATATAAATATTATTACTTTGGTTTTGATGTACTAAATTAGAAGATAGCTGATACTGAAGAATTTGTTTTATTTTAATATCATTAATATTGATTTGTAAATTAATTATCACATTTTGAAATTAGGGAATTTTATTGTCATTCAGCTAGTGTACATTATAGTGTAGAGTATTTTTTTTATATGTAACAGAATTTTTTTTCAGATTGCATAAGTATTGTTTGACTATAATATTTCCAGATCTCAGAATTAATAGTTTTCAATGAACTTTAATTCATTAACTTTAATTGAACATTAATTAGCTAAATTTGAAATAGACTAAAAAACGACAAAAAATGGCTTTTTTGGGAAGGTCCAGAAAAGAGGATTTAAGGATTTTGGCAACAGAATTGGGTCTGGCTCCGTCGGACAATCTCAAAATTATTGAACTAAAAGATCTCAGAACCAAAAGTGATGGATATGATGAGGAATTCGTCAAAGATGTGCTCAACGTCATTGTAAAAGAACGTACAACAACAGAAAAACAAAAGGCTATGGAACTGGAGGATAACTGCTGTGGCCCAACAACAAGAAATAGAATTCGAACTGTAAAAGTTGAGAATTCAACTGGAAATGTAGAAGCTCTCACAAGCACCTGTTGTAAGCCAACAGTTAGAAAACCCGAAGCTTGAGATAAACAGAACTATTCCGAGATTCAACTCAAAGGAAGATGAAATGGGTCTATACTTGACAATTTTCGAACGTCAAGCAAAGTTCTTGAACATTCCTGAAAAAACTTGGACTGCATACCTGATTGGCTCATTGCCACCTTATATAACTCAGCTCATCGCAAGAGAAGATGAAAATGATGCTCAAAACTATGAAAAGGTAAAAGGAATGCTTCTCAAAAGATTTCGAGTTACAGAAGATAAGTTTGGCAGTACTTCTCCCAACAGAAGAAAAACTCGGATGCAACATGGCGAGACTTTTATTTCGAATTAATTTCTTATTTTGAAGGTTGGATCAAAGAATTGAAGATAACCACGTTTGATCAACTTAAAAGTCTAATAGTTGCTGATCAAATAAAAAGAAAAACTCCAGCAATTATCAAAGAACACTTTCTGGATATTTGGGCGGATTTGAACGATCCTTTGGAATTGGCTGAGAAGTTGGACGCATATGACAGCCTAAGGCCTGTAATGAAAAATATTCCAAATCAGACTTTCAAGAAGAAAGAAGAATTCAGGAAACCCTTTCCAATAAAGAAAAGTCAACCTATTGGAGGATACCATGATAACCACTCCCCAGGACCCTCTAGAACAGTGCCTAGATTCCCAAGTTCTGGAACTGAAGGAAGAAAGCCCATAAAATGTTATGGATGTGAGACTCCTGGAGTCGTCAAATCAAAGTGCCCTATCTGCACGAGAACAAATGAAATGGAAACAGAAGGAACTGTATGACGTTATTCAACTTGAACTCAGACTTGTATCCCTCAAGTGTGATTGTTCTCAAATTTTTGGTGAAAAGATTGCTGTATGTGCTGATACTGGTGCTTCCCACACCATTGCAGGTGAGAAGCTATTTAAATTCCTACAAGAGCACGGTATCACCTTTATGAACAAGGTGATTTAATTTATGATGACTGATGGAATTCGGCAGACCATTACAGCTCTGAGAACTGTCGTCGACCTGTATATTGAAGGCAAAGTTATTCCAACAGAATTTCTAGTATTACCTGTAGCAAAAGGGAATAAGACTTTGTTAGGAATGGATTTCCTCCATGCAGCTGGAATCGTTCTTGACGTCCAGGGTAGAAAATTGCATTTTTCCGAAAATCCTCGGAACAGTACAAATTCTTCAAGAAGATTTAAAAGATTTGAACATCAGTGCGTTCGACCTTCGAGAGGATGAGGCTAAACATCTATCTCGAGAACAGGCAAGAAAACTCAATAAACTCCTGGACAAAAATGATACATGCTTCCAACCAGAGGGAGAGCCCACACCATTTATAGAGCACCGTATTGACACGGGTGATCACCCCCCAATAGCAACGTCTCCCTACAGGATGAATCCTATCAAGAAAGGGATTTTGAAGGAACAGATCGAAGAACTGCTGAAGCAAAATATAATTGAAGAATGCGAGTCTCCCTACGCCGCACCTGTGGTACTTGTTCCTAAACCAAATGGGAAAGTACGTCTCTGTGTCGACTACAGGAAGTTGAACTCTGTTACGAAAGTGGATACCTTCCCCTTACCACGAATGGATGATCTATTGAATGAAGCAACACCAACATCCTACATGTCAACAATTGATTTGCAATCAGGCTATCATCAAGTAAAGGTTGCTGATGTTGACCAGGACAAAACTGCTTTCATTTGTCCTTTTGGAACTTACCGCTATTTACGTATGCCCTTCGGCCTACGGAATGCTCCGGCCACCTTTCAAAGATTAATTGACAAGTTTCGAAGTGGCTTGAAAAATGTTTTCGCACTTTCTTATCTAGATGACATCATTGTCCTTTCAGAAACATTTGACAAACATCTGGAAGATCTCGAAAAAGTTTTTGAAAGACTCTATATCTTTAAACTTCATGCAAACCGAGATAAATGTCGCTTTGCCTGTGATCGTGTGAAATATCTGGGATTCTGGATGACGAAGGATGGAATTGAAGCTGACCAAGAGAAGATCTCTGCTATTCAAAAAATTCCAGCCACTATTAATATGAAAGAAGTCCAATCTTTACTACAAACCTGCTCTTGGTTTCGTCGATATGTCCCTAATTTTGCTGACATAGCACGCCCGCTTAGTAGCCCCACTAAGAAGAAAGTGGAGTGGCACTGGGGTCCTGAGCAACAAGAATCCTTTGAGACGGTGAAGATGCGCTTGATGACTTCTCCTATACTGAAGCAAGCTGACGGATCAAAACCTTTCACCATCCGCAACGACGCAAGTAATTATGCCTTGGGAGCAGTCCTTCTCCAAGGAAGTGGCGCCGATGAACATGTCATCGAATATGTAAGTCGTCTGATAATCCCAGCAGAGCGAAACTACTCCACAACTGAGCGGGAAGCCTTAGCGGTAGTGTGGGCTTTAGAGAAGTTTAGAGGCTTCGTAGAAAATCAGCAAATCTTTCTCGTGTCAGATCATCAACCTCTCAAATGGCTGTTAAGTATAAAGTCACCTTCTGGCCGTCTGGCAAGATGGGCCTTGAAAATTCAATCCTTCAACCTGAAGATTGATTATACCCCAGGAAAGGCTAACGTAGTACCTGACATGCTGTCAAGACCATCGTACACTGAAGGCGTAGCCTCTGATGTGTGTGCCATTACTGTTGACATGCCATCCGGGAAGTTTAGTGATATTCGAAAGGGACAGCTGGAGGACGAAGAACTGAGGAAAATTATTGACTGCTTTGAGAGCATGGACGAAGATGAAAACTTTGCCAACTACACCGGTCCACGCGCGTGGATACTTAATGAACCAGGGTATCTTATATAGGTATTCACCTGAGAGTGAAGAAGAAGCTCAACTTGTAGTTCCTACACAAGAACGAGAAAGAATCATTCAAGAGTACCACGATGCCCCGAAAGCCGGTCATTATGGTGTAGAGAACACTTACAAGAAGATTGCATCCAGATATATTATTTCCGAGGTTTGAAAAAGTTCATCTCAGATTACATCAAGACTTGTCCTGAATGCAATCGCTATAAACCAACAAACCAAAAACCAGCAGGACTCTTGAGAACACCCGCCTACGCCCAAATGTTCGAGACGCTGGTCATCGATCTCTTTGGCCCTCTTCCGGAAACTCCCACTGACAAGAAGTGGATCTTTATTGTTGAAGTTACAAGTACCAAATGGGTAGAACTCTTTGCTCTTGCTGAAGCCACTGCTGAAAATTGTGCCAAAACACTAATTGAAGAAGTATTCCTAAGATATGGTCTTCCACGAAGATTAATAAGTGACAACGGGCCACAGTTCATAAGTGCTGTCATGCAGCTAACTTGTGACTTGTAGATATTACGCAAGACCTCATCCCCGTCTACCACCCGCAAGCGAACCCATCGGAACGTAAAAATCGTGACTTGAAGCCTAGACTAGCGATGCTGGTGGGGGAGGAGCATTCGGCTTGGGAGGATAAGTTACCTCTAATTCGTTTCGCAATGAATACTTCAGTATGCGACACTACAGGGCACACGGCTGCGTACTTACAATTTGGAAGACAGTTGAGAACATCAAACGATATCAGGCATGATATTCGACAAGTTATTGATAATGATAACTTTGTACCGGAAATCACTCCGTACCTCAAAAGGTTTGCCAATTTCATCTTGGATGTCAAAGATAGAGTTGAGCAGAAACAGGATTATCAAAAGCAAAACTTCGATCGACGACGACGAAGAAAATATTATAAACCTGGTGACAAAGTTTGGGTGACCATTCATCTCATAAGCCGTAACAACAAAGGTAGGAAATTCATGCCCAAGAGAGAAGGTCCTTATATCATTCTCACCTTGAGATCACCAGTAACATATGAGATTGCCGACCCAGCCAACCCTGACCAAGTCATTGGAACTTATCATATTTCTGCCTTAAAGGACTACCAAAAGCCTGAAATGTAAAGAAACACGGGATTTGTGGCTCCTCTAAGGAAAAGAGGACGCCCCAAAAAAAAGAGTACCTCCTGTTTCCGAGCCGAGACGTCAACGGAACCAGAGGGGAGTCTGTAACGCACGGTATAGTTCCAAGACCGAAATGTAGGTGCCGCCATTACAATATGGGCTTGACCGGAAGTGTGACTGTACGAAACACTGTAGTACCGTCAGAGAGAGTTTGGATCGGAACAAGCGTTCGTTCCCCATTTCGTTGTCCAATCCTGGACTTTGTAAACTTTATTTATTTTTTACTTATTTTCTTTAAATGTTCGTCTTGTAATTGTCTAAGTGTCTGTTCTTAGTAACTGTGTTATTTCATGTCATTAAATATAATAATTTACCCCGAAATTCTATTAATTACTTTTGGCTTACCCCAAGTAATGACGTAAGCGGCAGTTACATCTGTAATATTAGTGCTTCTGAAACATTCAACGTCTGCGACCCAATTTTCAATCATAATTTTCCCCCTCCAAACAATAATATCGTATTGAATCCAGTAATAATGTTCTTTGATACTAAAGCAACTATAGGACCTTAAATATAAATCTTACAAATTATCAAGATAAGTATTAAAATTTGTATATGACATAACAATGAGGTCACTAGTAATTATTAAACTTTTGTTCTTAACTTAGTATTGATAAATTAATTAGCAAATACATCGTGCAGTACTGATACATTTTTAAGTGTAAATGTGTATTTTATTTTTCGTTATGTCAGAATGTATCCTGTTTTACTTCCTTTCAGAAAATTTATAATTTTTTTTAAAGAATGATTTATTTTTTATTTTTATATAAGCTCGTGCATCTCATGTAAGATTATTACGCCCCCTAAGGAAGAGTGTCCCACAGTTTGAGAAACGCTTCTTAAAATCAATCCATGAAATATAATATTTCGCAGCTAGAATTAACATTACAATGAAGCATATTCTATCGAAGAAATCATGCAATATTTGGTGTAAATATGCTTTTCTGTAAAAGTAATATTTGTAATTTCATCTCTTCAACACCGAAATAATGTTTTATTAATAATATATATATGAACTCTCTCCCACTTCAATTGCCCTACATATAAAAGAAATTTCATAATATGTACAGATTTGGAAATGCATATTGCCTCCTTGCTATTTTTATGGTTGTGACACAGTACGTAATGGAGAACTGAAAAGATCTAAAAATATTATTTGTAATTCTCTCTTTTTTTCACCTTAAAAGAAATTTTTATTTTCTCCTCATGTTTTGTTGAAGATAAATTTAATTCAGTGGCTAAAATTCACTTCAAACTTCCCAGTGAGTTTTTTTCTAAATTGGAAATAAAAAATTTTGCACTAATATATGGATGAAAAATGAGAACGCAGTGAATTTTAAATGTTTCTATTTAATTTTTGTAATATTTACGCTAATTTACACTTTCTTGCTGCCTAAAATTAGTTCTAGAGGAAATTTTTCGATACTTGAATATTAACGAAATGCATCCAGCTCTATGTGATTATTCAAAAATAGTTTACAAATGTACTCTCTACTGATTTTAAATGGTACATCCTCTTAAAATCTATAAAATGTTCATACACTGCTGGCCACCGTAAATGCAACACCCTGAAGAAAGCACGCAAATAACATGAAATTACAACATGCCTTAGTAGAGGTGAAAATGCAAATGATTAGAATTCAGTGCAGACACACATCACGCACGCCTGTAGAGCTACATCAAAGCGCTTTTTAAGGCTTGGAGATTTCGACGATTTCAAGCCCGGCAATTGTGTTTTTCTTGTGTTTTTTTCAAAAAATGATCAGTTATGTCTCGTAGAAAACAGCAATCAGCTTTTGATCAAATATCCGAGTTCGACAGAGGAAGGATAGTGACCTACCAAGATTATGGATTATCTTTCAGGGAAATTGTAGTCATGCTGGACGAAACCAAACAAGTGTCATGTGAATATGTGAACGTTGGATGCAGGAGGGTACGACGGACCGACGTGGTTGATAGTATACACCTCAGTGCACCACTTCACGTGAGGACAGGTAAATTGTGCGCATGGCAGTGCACGAACCATAGCACAGCACATTGAGTCTGTAAGCATCATTCAGTGTCTGCGCGTACCATTCGACACCGTTTACAGCAGAGTGGTCTGTCCACAAGACGTCCATTGCTGGGTCTACCCTTGACGCAGAACCACAGACGTCTCCACCGCCAATGGTGCGATGAAAGAAGGATGTGGGCAGCAGAATGGAATGAAGTTTTCTTTACTGACGAGTCACACATCTGTCTGCAACACCACGATGGTCGGTTTTGAGTCTGGAAATACCGTGGAGAGAGGATGCTGAACAGCTGCGTTATGCCACACTGATACTGCACTGGGTATTATGGTATGGGGCGGTATTGTGTATCACTCTCGCACTCCTCTTGTACACATTGCCGGTACTTTAAACAGCCAGCGCTACATCTCCGAGGTGTTGGAGACAGTTGTCCTTCCTTACCTTCAGGGCTTGGCCACAGCCATATTTCAATAGGATAATGCGCGACCACGCGTAGCACGCATTGTCCAAAGGTTCTTCGTCAATCACCAGATTGAATTGCTTCCCTGGCCGGCTCGCTCTCCGGATCTTTCGCAGATAGAAAACATATGGTCCATGGTTGCTCAACAATTGACCCAGATGACACCCCCAGCTGCCACACCAGATCAACTTTGGGAAAGTGTGGAAGCTGCTTGTTTGTTGTATCCCAAGAACACATCCAAAGTCGCTTTGAATCAATGCCGAGGCGTGTGGCAGCGGTGATCTCCAACAATGGTAGCTACTCTGGCTACTGATTCTGGCAGGAACCACACTTCACAGAAGTCTATAAATTTAATCATTTGATACTTGGTCAATATGTTATCTACAAAATAAATTTTGTTGTGCTATATCTTGTCTTTCTTGGTGTTGCATTTACGGTGGCCAGCAGTGTAAATACAAAATTCAATAAAAAGGGAGGTAGGGGAATTATTTGTGAGTAAATTAATTTTGATCAGGAAATATTGAAAGAATAACCAGAATGAAAAAATTTTGCTAACAGTTACAAAAACTTGTCTGCATTAGAAATAAACTTATTTCAGAAATATCGCAAATGTCTCATGTTGCCTATAAAAATAGTAGTTTTCATAAAATATCGGGTAGAAAATTTAAATCAACGCTTCCAATGAAACATAATAATATGAACTGAAAGGAAAGGATTATCGAAATAAATAATATACAATCAGATCCCCATTTAACAAATTCATTTGGACCGAACAATTTATTCTTTAATTCAATGTTATTCGTTGTATCTTCATCCTATGAAAATATGAACTTTTTGCACTTTCTATTATGAATTTTGATATAAGTATCTGGAATGGAAATTTTAAAATACTGACTAATAAATAATTTTTGCAATCTTTTAGATTCCTGATTCGAAAAAAAAATTATTTTTCGGCATTATACAGGGAATAAAATATACCGTCATTTACATCCTGCTGCATAAGGTATGTTTTCACAGTTTCCAAACGATGTATAGCGTAAGAAAATGTAACAGTTTTGATAAGAGTTTCATTATAATATCTACATCTGAATTGCTATTCATTGGTCCTTGCAAATCAACAATTTCCTCAACTGCAGTAGCACAGATTAGCAGTCCATCAAATGAAAAAAAAGGTTAAATTTTAAAATGTCTTCTGCGATGTGGTGTCGGATGAAGTAACAAATGAGTTTCCTGTCTTATCCAAGTCTCACTAGATAGGCTATATTCATGACTCATCTGAAGTCTAATAATGGGCAAAATACCCTTTATAGTCGAAATTGGCTTCGAACAAGAAATGTCTTTTTCTGTTCACAAAAAAGTGACATTTGAAAAAAATTCCAATTTTTTTCTAGTACATACGATAACAAAAATATTTCAGCTGTTGAAAATTTCGTTAATTTGAGGCTGATTGTTCGTTAATTAGGGGTTCTTTGCCTCCATTTAAGTGCGGGGGGGGGTAGAGAAAAATTCGTTAAATCACCAAATTCGTTGAATAGAGGTTCGGCAAATTAAGGTCCGAATGCAGCTATAACAGGAAATTTGCTGTATGTTTTCCCGTTTTTTAATGATCAATATTGCTTTAAAAATTTAATGTTATACAGAAAATAAGTAAACTAATGTACATTTTTTATATTGTATTTCTCGTGTATTTATGTATTATTTTAAATATTGATGTCCTTTCTTGGATTTATATCGCTTTATTTGGAATCGTAACATGGTAATGGGTTTTTTTTTATTTCCTTTTTTTTATTTTATTCAAACATTTAATTCCCCTTTCAGTAGCATTATTCATTAAATTATTTTGATAAATCATGATAACGAAATTTAGAAAAATACTAATCAAAATTATTGCACGTTTAATGTTTTCTATGATGGTAAAAATATTAAAAATAAAACATTATACATAATTTAATATTACATTTGCATATATTCGCATTTTTCTAATTTTTCTTTAAATAAAAAAACACAAATAAAAGTGAATGGAAATATTTTAAATGAATTGCAAATTTCTAAAAGTCATTTAAAAAAAACTCGGGATACTTCGAATACTTCGGGGCATAAATATATTTTGGAAATAGAATAATGCATGGATATATGAATTCCTCTGACATCCCTTTGATACTATCAGTAAATAGGGATATTATAGAGTATATTCGAATATTCATAAGATCAGTGTTGCACTATGAGCTCAGAACAGTGTAATATTTATTCAGATTATGAAATGTGCAGCGTAGATCAGAAGTTCCTTGGGTGTGGGACGTGCACAAATAGTAATGTAAATGACTTCAGAGGGGTGTACAAAGAACTTCAAACGCAAATGCTGATACCTTTTTAAACTCTTTAGAAAAATCAACTTGGTATATAAAACGCATATATAATACTTTTGTAACAAAATAAAATGAGAATAAGTTAATATTTAAAATTAGAATAAGTTAAATTATGTGGTAACCAACTTTCAAATGCAATGTCAGAAATCATTTCACATTAAAAAATCTTTCGATTATTAACAGAAAGAATAAAAGAACCTATGGGTATAGATTATATCAATCATTGTATAAAGTTTGAATTCAATGCCTTTCATTGCAGATTTCATAACCAGTAAAATGTGATTTTTCTACCCGTTGTTTGTCGTTAAAACATATTATCAAGCTTTTTTTTAAAGTTTTGACAAACATAAATTAATATCCCCCCCCTAAAAATGGCAAATTCTTATATATATATATAATTGCTCTTAAACGTTCCCAAATTTGGAGGGATCCCCTCCCCCTTGATTTCCGAAGAGGAGAATTATAAACTCGAATTGGCGCAACTTAAAAAGAATTGGCTTTTGAATAAAAATTTGAAGCTTTTGTTTTAATGGATTGTAGAATATTCTATTATTAGAATGTGTGTCATTTATAAAGTTAATTTATCAAAATTTATGATAACTAAATTATTTTAGCCAAATGCATCGTTGTATTTATTATTTACTCTGTTTATAAATGTAAATAGCATAAATTACTACGATACACATCTGTATAATAAATGTTAAAGCACATCAAGTTAAATTCACAGAAAGCCTCTCAGATGTAATACTTTAAATTAGTTTTAAACTTTGAATATATTTTCACTTCAAAATATTATAACTGTATTAAGTTGAATAATCATTGAACTGTGTAATATGTTTAAAAAATTCTCAAAAGTGTTTAATTTTAGTTGAGAGTTCATTTTATTTCTAAATGAACATTTTCTAAATAGCATTTTATTTCTAATCTTCTTTTATTTTCTATGCATAAATCTCCTTCCACATAAACATTAAATTCAATTTGTCGAAAGATATTGCATTTAGAAATTTTTTTATGTAACAAAGATCTTACCCAATATAGTATTTATACTGGGTTAAATAATGGCAGATATCGATTTGAAAAAAAAAGTTCCGCGAATGTAATGAAGCGTTTAATAGTTTTACACTTAAATCTGCCAAACTATTTAAATAATTTATGCAAAATCATTGTTTTCCATTAATTGGAAAACAATAATTCCAATAAAACATCTGAAAAAGTTGGATTGCGTTGGAAAATTGCATGGATCTTCTTTTTGTTTCGATAGAATCTCGCACCATTATCGCTTAAATGTGCTCATCGATTTTTACCTCAAAAATCTTCTTTACAAAGAAAGAGTTGCAAATTCTAGGCAAGCGATATATTTTCCTGCAAGATTCTCTGACACGCTCGCGTTCATTTTTTTTTTTTATTTAAAAGTCAATTAAGTTAGCTACAATAAAAATTTAAGGGGATTCCATTAAAATGCTCACACATTACATTTTTTTCTCAACTCTTCCAGATAAATATATTTTATGTTATTAAAATTATGAAATAACAATGCAATTCATTGCATTTATGAAAATATTTTTAAACTAAATTGAATCCTCCCTTCCCCATTGAGTTTATTAAAATTGGAACTTTCCTAGAGCTATTATACCGATGGTCCTCGTGATTTTCAACCACATTCGAATGAGTCAAGAGGCACATGAATGGTCCTTTTTTCTCCAAAATTCTAGACCACAACAACGTAAGGACTTTTAGCATATCTAGACTTAACGTGCATCAGTGCCTCTATACGGCGGGTCTTCATTAGAACCAGTACTCCAACCCATGACTCGACAGAAACAACACTGATGACGAATTTGGAACCATGGTCACTCCATTGCTTTACAGCTAGTGGTGATGAACCACGCAATATTGGATCATGCGCAGATGACAAGAATGATGCCAGAAATTGTATCTCATCAACTTAATGCTAGCGCTAACAGGAGGAATTTGAAACGCACCCAGTTAAAATAACCTACTTTTAAACCAGAAAGAGTTGGACTGTCGGATTTCAACAACCCTGCTCTTTTGGAAGCCGTAAAAAAACAGAAGGTTAATAACTGAAAGGCTAACAACTACATAGTTAATGTGGACCAATCCATCATAATTCTTTGTCTGAAAAAGCTTGAAAAGGTATAGAAATTTCCTGCACGTGTTTTCTACTAACTTAGCGACAACAATAAAGCCGAATCGAATATGTTCGAATTTTCAATTATTTTCAGCAAATAAATGATTAAAGCCCGTTTCTATGAAACTTGTCAATAAGAATGAGTCATGGTTTCCCTTTAAAACCTGTAAATAAAGAAGAATCCAAAGTTTCATCAAAAGAAGATACGAAAGCCATATACTCAAAGAATACAATGTATTAAGTTGAAGGGACTGGGGTGGACACACCCATTGGGAAACCCTCTTAAACTGGATTAGTTATTAGTGGAATAATGATGATGAGATTCAACAGTGGTAGTTCCTAGACAAAGAAAGTAATGTCTAGCAGTCTCAGCTCGACCACTTTCATGCTGAAGTCTACACAAAAATACCATTCCAAAAGAACCTTATCATTTTCCAGCATGATCATACGCATCCACATACGATGCAAATAATTATAATTACAGTTAACCCCTTCAGGACGGGAGAACGGAGAAAGAAACGTTTTCCCAGGCCAGCAGTTACCGAGAGTATACACATGCATGGGACCGGGCGAATTTTACTGCTAAGCCTAATTTCTTTTAAAAATTCATATAAAATCTTTAATGTAATCAAATACGCTAAAATTTACAATTTACTGTCATTGATAATATCTGAATACAGAGTTCAAAAATTTTCGCTATATTTAAAAAACAAACAGTTGAGAATTTAATAGAAATAGTTTTCATTTTAATAAACATAGTTACTCTTTATGGATATATGATACCTAATTAACTAATAAGCTTTCCCTCTTTTTTTAAAATTTAGTCAAAATATAAACAAAAAGGATCCAGAGTGCAATAAATATTGAAACTTAAATGCCAGATTCTCTCGAAAAAGTTAAACATGTGCAGTTGTTAATACTTATAAATATACTGTATCTAGTTGAAAAAAACACGAAGCCGAAAGCACATATTCAAAGTTTTGTGAAACATTATTTGAAAAAAAAACGGACTTTAACCGCCATCTCAAATCACACCGCTGCCTTGTAAAACTTAATATAAGAATGTTCCAAACTCAAATCACACCGGCGTGATCATGGGCCTCAGAGAAGGGAAAGTGCTATCACATATATGATACCATGGGCCTTGGAGGAAGAAACGCGTGATCACACACATGTGATCATGGACCTGAACGGGTTAATAATAATAAGCACTAAAACTCTCTCTTTATCGAAGAAACTTAAGAAAATATAAAGAAAACTAAAACTACATTAAGCAAGTCACCTACATCGGTCTCGCTCTGGCGATCTACCACTCGTGACTCCGATGCTCTACCAACCAAACCATGGTGTCCCCGATCGAAGTGAACTACTTTTGTTACAATATTATTAATCCTCCGGCTCTATACACACGCACACAAATATATATATATATATATATATATTTCAGGCCCTAGGCCTGCTGGTAAATGAAAGAAGACGTCATCTTTAAATGTCAATACTTTATTATCTTTCATGCATTTCCATTCCAACATGCGGCCATTTGGCGCCTAATCGCATGGAACAAAAGACAGCTTAACAGCGAGGAGTCACCAATCTCTCTTCTCGATTATTCTCTTTTTTACGTCAGTCCTCGCTCTCCCTTCAAATAGTCCTGTTCACCCTAAAATCCCTACGCGGTAGTAGAGTTTTCTCTATTGCTTTTTATTGTTCGATTAACTTTTAAGTTAGGCTTTCCAGACCTGACGCGCGCAAACACATATATACATAAATATATATATGTTACGGCCAAATCCCGAAGTCGACCAATTCCCGAATTGGCCGGCCAAATCACGAAACAGCCAATATCGCCACACAATGACCGGCCAAAGTCCGATCTTTCCTTGATTTCGGGATTTGGCCATCCAGTTCGCGAAATGGCATGGGTGATCGACCAAAGTCAGAAAAAAATGGTCATGAGCAAATTTTAGGTGTTTCTATACCTTTATACTAATGATAATCACATTATAGCTGCCCCAGTGGGGTTTTCTGACGAATCCGCACCTCTTAGGCGTCTAGGATTGTCCTTCGGAACAAAGGCCAAGGAGGTACGGTGGCCCTAGGTGGGCTGTAGTTTGAAGGGAGAAGTTTTAGAGAGTAAGGATCTCACAGTCACAGAAATTCTTGATCTCTTATGAAAATGTCCTCTCATTTGGAGAAAACAAACAAACAAAAAGATCATCACATTATCTACTGAATTAGTTTATTACAGAAAATTATTAGTATCATTACTTGTTACAACAAGATGAACTTTTATGACATTTCGAATTGCACAGCAGTTATTATTTTTACATCTGCAGCGATTTATTGAGCACTTGGTAGTGCAACTGCATCGAGAGTAGCCTTGGCCGCCGGTCAGCGATTGTGAAGAGGCAATGGTTCGTAATGATTTTTCCTCTGTGCCCACGGATGTCAATTTAAGTAGTTTCTCCTGCAAAATGGAAAACTCACATCTGGAGTAAAGTTGTTTGAGAACACCATGTTCTGTTCCTAGTTTGTAGAAAAGCGCCCTGCCGAACAATCTTGATTCAGCACATCGAACATTGGCCAGGAAGTTCCGGGCACTTCGGGGAGTGGTCGGCCAAAGTCACATATACGCTATTCATTTCCAATAAATCGGACATTTTCCACACGCCTCGGCCAATGTGTGATTTGGCCGGCCAATTCGGGAACTGGCCGAACTTCGGGCTTTGTCCGTAACATATTATATATATATATATATATATGTGTAAAAAATATATTAGTTCATTTATTATTTATTAATGCCGTATTCTGAAGTGCCACAAATGTAATTATTTTTTAAACTGCAGTCAAATGAAGGCGACAATACCTGAGCTGTCATCCCTTTCTCTAAACTTTCACACGGCACTCAAATCAGGAATTTGAAACTCAATAGAGTTAACATGCTCCAACCCTTCTATACGGTAATTATTAAATGACACCAAGAATCGAACCCACTACTCAACAGTAAATTACTTGTCATGATTTCGAGACCAAAAAAACTTGATTATCGCAGCCACTGGAAACATGTAAAATACACTTTTAAAAATTATCCATTTATTTCTCATTTAAAAATTATCCATTATAGATCCTCTTGGAATAGAAGAAAAAAATTAAGCATAAGATGAAAAAGAGATTTCAATATTTTCAGTATTTATGAAAAAAATTCCTTATGCAAAAGAACTGTGAACTTCAAAGTCATTCTTCCATTAATTCCATTAATTAAATAAATTTGTTTAATGAAACGTAAGTGAAACGCACGTCATTGCACAAAAAAGTAATTTCCCTCTAGTTAAAATAACATTAAATGTTCCTTGATTTAATAAATACTTTTAAGAAGAGAAATAATTCATTTGAGGATTATAGAAATTTTCACTTCCTTGAAAGATTGATAACCCATGTCTCTAAATGGCTTCTTAGCAATTATTGGAACTGATTTTATTTAATTTGAAGCACAACTGAAATGAGAAAAAAACGCACTCATGTGTATGAAATAAATACCGAATAACATATGTATATGGAAATTATGTGCCAGTCCTTCATAATGTTAGAAACTTTTTGAATTCTACTAATAATATTAAAAACTTTCTTCGGAAAAGTTTATACCCCGCTACAGTTATTTTTTTTAAAAAAACTTTATGAATTTAGGCAATCTTTGGTAACTATTTCAAACTTTTCTTTTTCTTTTAGAATTAAATTGCTTAACTTTTCTACTTACTTTTGACACAATGTCGTATAAAAATTGAGAATGAATTGTCCTAAAACTAATATATTGAAACACAGTAGAAGTCGAAGTATTTAAAAGAATAAAAATTTTATGAATGCTCAATAAAGAGTATAATGTAAAATTATCACGAAATACAAAGCATATGTCTGAAAAATATGACTATTATGATGGATACCAATTCTAGTTATTTTTTACGCTGATGTCTTTTAAAAAGTTCAAGACAACACTTTAAAAATACAGTAAATCAGCTCTATGATTCTTTAATGTCCTGTTCCAAACGTCTTATGTCAGGTTCAAAAGAAAACCGGACGGATGAGACACAATTTCCCTAAAAATATCCGTTTTACTATAAAAGTCCAACACACACACATTTCAAAAGTTAACAATTAAAAAAATATATTCTTAACATAATTAATTCACACCTAGAAGAATGTTTCGGAAATTATGAAAAAATCCCACCTTTCCCCAATTTTTTCTTACGTTCTTTCTTTTAACTTTCGCTATAATTTTCATTGGATTTCTTAAAAAAATGTATTTTTCTCGTCAATAAATTTGATTTTCAATGATAATTATCAAAACTGATAAATATTGAAGAGTCAACAATTGTGAAAATCTAAAGACGAAAACGGCCTAGAGAATAAAATACATCTTCCTATTTTAAAGCATAAGGTGATCTCTCTCTGTGTGTAGAGAATATAAAAAAGAAACTTTAAGTCAATTCCTACTTTGAATAGGGGAATAGAAATTCTTTTATTAACGATTGAAAATTTAAATAAGATATATATATGTCATGTGCTTTTCTTACTAAAAGAAAATATTTCCCTATTTTCCGTATTAAAACGACAAAATGAAATGTAAATTGTAAGAGTTTTACAAAATATTGCCAAAGCAGGAAATATTCGTTTGGAAATTCATGGTTCCTAGTCATGAACACCTCATTACGCCCCTGACTCATAAAATCTTTTGTGAGTTTTCATAGGATCAATCAATTGCTTTTGAAATTCTTTATGTTTCTATTTAATATAGTTAAGAGTCAAATGCTAAAATTTCTTATATTTACGTATGATATAAAAAAAATCCAAATAAATTTTTTGTTTATAAATATTTGATCTTTTAATTCTATATGTTGTGTTCTTTTTCCCTCATATGAAATTTATGCCATAGTTTTCTTGTTCTGAAGTTGAAAAAAGGCTATATGCACTAACACAAATAGCATTTAATATACATCAAAGGGGGGGGGGGAATGTGAGTATACGAGTCATTTAATTAGCTGATAATAACAATAGCTGATTTATTTATTTTATTTTTTTCTATTAAGCAGAAATCCAAGCTTTTTCTACCTTAGCTACAAAAAAATATGATTGCATCATACTTTCTAAAAGCATGTTGTATCAGTTTAAGTTCAAAATTGATCGTGTAACTTTATTTAAAAGTTTCAAGACTTGTTTTCTTTTTCTTTTTGTTCCCACAAATGAATAGGCCTATCTCAGGTACTATTTTAGGCATTTGAAAGAATTATCTACCATTTTAACTCAAAATCAGAATTATCAAAAATTGCATTTTTACGAACAATTGAAAAATCTACTTGTATATCTAATTATAAGTTTTTGTTGTTGCTGTTACTTATCCCATTCGAATGACAGTAACATCCGACCGACTCCCACGAAATTCATCATGGCAAGAGGATGGTTGTACGCCTGCCGTTATCCGTAGCTTTCAGCACAATGCATGTGACAGTGCGATTGGGCTAGATATATATTTTTAAATGAGTATATTCATTTACAGAAGAATTTGAAGGGATATGTTAACAAGATACATTCATAAAAAATCATTTTTATTGAAACATAAGTATTCAAATTGAAAAAACCCCAAGTTTTAACTTTTAAAATAGAAAAATGATTTAATTAATAAAAGGACAAAAATTGTTGCCCTTTCACCAGGACATTGATAGGTTGAGCTTCATATCAAAAAATCATCTAGATATACGTCTAAGTCAACTGCCGCTTATTTAGCAAAGAAAGAATCAGAAACAGGAAAAAAGGGTTTCCCTTTTGATGAAATACGTGTAAAATCACACTCCACTTCTCCAATGGACTTTAGTGCTTTCGATTTATTTAAACTAGCCTTAGTAAAATGGCATCTAAGAACTTCTAATGGACTTTGGAAAATGGTTAAGGAGGAATGGTGTAAAATTTCCATGAAAGTACTAAGAAAAAGTTTATTTTCATGAAATATTCGAGCTACGTTATTGTCAAGAATTATGGCTAACAGACAGAAGCAATTTTTTACAAACAAATGCGGTATTTATTGATAAAAATTAACTACTAAAATCATTCCCATAAAGTGTGAATGACCTTCTGCAGTAGCAGTAAACAGAGGTTTAACACTTATCATATGAATAAAACATGCGAATTTCACTTTTTTATTTATAGAGTTAACAAAATAAGCCAGAATATGTCTTGATTTTCAAAGAATCTTTAGTACATTAATGGTATTCTATGTAAATTTTAATTGTGTTTTCTTTTCTTACTGAATATCATCCTCTTCATAAAAAAAAATACGAGCATTACTTTTTTTGAAAAAAAAACACGCAGATACTACTACTTGATACACAGATACTACTTTTAGTACAAAATCATTTTTTAAAGGAAAAAAATAGGTGTAATAAAAAGAATATATCATTATATAAAGAAAAGCGAGCGAACCTTACGGTAGTCGCATATGATGGGTTACAATTGACACATATTACTTACTCGCATTTTTTTAAGAATGATGAACTTTGTCATACGCTTAACAGTAAATATAATTATTAATATATAGTTTACACATATAAATATAACCTCAGATTTTATACACAACACTGTATAACTGTAGTAAGTGCACAGCGGATGCGTTTTTCTTTTCTGTTTCCCTTTCTCTTTCCCGTCACACACACGCACACACTATGGTGCCAACAGTACGACGTGGTACCAACCTCACGCAAAATGAGTCGACACCATCTCAGAGCCATCTCTCCGCCACCGCGTGCACTCCTTCGTCAAACCAAATAGCGCGCTTCCCCGGTTTCCTGTAACACATTTCCGTCCCTTTTCACAAAATCACTCCCACAAAAAATATCCAGCAACCGAGAGAAAAGATGTTACACATCAAAAAGCAGCCCTTAACACAAAGACACAATAGATTCTAAAAATAGTTTGATTCGAAACATTGTTTTTGATAATGGTGATTAATTTACAAAGTATATTTTCTTTCTGTGCCATTACTTTTTCTTATTGTTTTCACAAAATAGCATTTTCTTAAAAATAATTTTGTTCCCCATACAGTTTATATAAAGCTCCTTAAGAAATTACAAATCTAATAAACAATGACAATAAGATGCACAAATCATACTTCAACATGTCGAGAAATTCATTATCAGAATATTTAGAGAAGCAAGTAAGAAATGAATTTATTCATTAACCTATTAATAATCATGCTTTTGCATAATGTTAAGGTGCATACAATAGAAGCTTAAGACCTTCCTGAGGGTTGAATACGATTACATGATTTATGCTATGCCAAAAGGCAAAATACTTTGTGAAGAGGAAGTAAAAATGGCAGAAGCTCTGATAATTCGAAACACTTTATTTCGAAAAAGAAACAAATTAATGCATGATGCAAATGAATATTTTACCATCTTTCAAAAGAAACTAGAGAATAAAAATTCATATGCTGTTGAATTTCTGGATCTATTCCAAATGTTCAAATAGCGTACCTATGCATTATTTGCTATTTTCTAGACAGAAAAAATTGCACTATATAACCATCTCCCTTATTCCAGATTATAAAATATTTTTTTATGAAGCATTTCTTAAATGTGTGACTATCGTATTTAAATATATTCCAAAAAGCGTCATTACGAAGGAAATATTTTTAACCATATTTTTGATGTGTAACATCTTTACTCTCGGTTGCTGGATATTTGTTGGAGTGATTTCGTGAAAAGGGACGGAAATGTGTAACAGGAAGTCGGGGATGCGAACGCTGTTTGATTTGACCAATCAGCGCGCTTGGCGGCGTCTTTTCCGTACCCTCCCAGTGAAGTTCTGTTTTTCTCCTTCATTCAAGAGGGGTCCCCCCCCCGAGCGGTCTAAACCGTGGGATGTTTTGTTTTCTCACTTTAGGGTCAGAGAAGAAGCTTAGCTGGTTCTTGTAAAGATATAACCACGTGGGGTCTAACTCTAGTAGTCATATAGCGGCTAGTCTTTTTTATGTTGTTAAATTTAGCATTTCAAAAAATATTCGAATTCAAAAACTCGGTTTCGTTTTCTTGACTCTAAATCCCCTTCGCACATACCAGCAAGTATTATTAGACTTCATACAGGATAAACTTGCGATTCTTACGCTCAATTGTTATAGTCTCAGGGCTCGTTGTGTATGAAATCTGAGGTTATATTAAATATGTGTAAACTATATTAATAATTAAATAAACTGTTAAGTGTCTGACGAAGTTCATTATTCTTAAAAAAGTACGAATAAGTAATATGGAATTATTCGAATAAATATTTTAATGTATATTTCTTTCATACTTTGAGGTTAATTCCTGTCCCTGTCAATATGATATTTTTAATTGTGATTAAAAAACTAACTAATTAATTACAAAGGTAATTTTGGTTTTCTCTAATATTTGTAATATTAAAACATTTACCAAGCTAATTAAATTTTCATGATTTTGTGATTGGCTGAGATGGGTAAATTCAGAGCAGAATATATGCGAGATTTTCGGCAAAAGAAACGTGAAGAAAAAACTAAAAACTGGAGGTGAGGTGATTTTGGGGTTTATTGGTGCAAGAGCCGATTTCGGCTATACTGCGCCAAACATTTGTTTTAATATCTGTGGTCTAGACGGAAAGAGAGAAAGAAAGAATGAATTGAATGACAAGAAAGAGGGTCGAAAATAGAGAAGGATCACTAGGGTACCCCGGGTTCGTGAAGCCCGTGTTTACCAAAGACAGTAAACCCCTTGGAAAAAGAAAAAGATCACTAGGGCAACTCGGGATTGTGACACCCGTACTCACCTAAAGAAGGTAAGCTCCCTGAGGGGATTAAAAACTGCAAGAATACAGCCGAAAAGAATTGCACATAATTCAACTCAACCCAGCAGAGATTTTCGGCCACCTGCAACGAACACAATTCTCTCACAAACATCAATGGCCTTCCCAACTACTGCTTTACCAAATCTATTTGTCAGTCAGGCAACTTTACGATTGTCCGCTCATAGTTTTTTTTGAATGATGAACTCAAGCTCGAAATGAGCACAAATCGAAATGTTTCGACAACTAACAGTGGTACTGTTATTGACGCTGTTTTTCAATAGTTTTTAAATACATTGAAATCACAAGTGTTTGTGTCATATTTTAGTTATCATAATTCTATCGTGTGCGTGTGTTTCCGCTTTTCCCCAAATTAAACAAGAATAATTATTTTTGATAAAAAATTTTGCATTATTTCTTGGGTTGATTAAATAAAATTTGAATAAAGATATAATTATTCGATAGAAAATTATTTCCAATCATACCCGATTCATTTTTTTCAGGATTTAAGTTACTATTGCGTATTTACCACGATAACATGACAGATGTTACGCATCATATGCGACTACTGTAAGACTCGTTCCTTTTTTTTTAGTACTATGCACATGGTTTGTTCCAATTTCTTTTTTAAAACTTAAAACTCTATTTAAGTTCTTTATGTGCCTTTTTTATATCACAACATTTTTCTAATTTTTAACAAAAACAGTGAAAGTTTTTTGTCAAATACAATATTTTTATATTCAACAATGCCACATTTATAAAATAATCCCGAATATTTGATGTAAAAACTAGCTGCAAAGCTCCATAATGTCAGAAGGATCAACAACAATCTTTTATAAAACTTTTTTTACTACTCTTAATCCTAATCTAGTTGAATTAAAAGTCACAAGTCACCAAACGATTGAATTGAGCTGCAACAAAGAGATTGCAATAAACAAGAGGAAAATAAAAATAAAATAAAATAATAATAATAATATATACAGTCGGTTTAAGTTCATGGTGGTTGGATGCAACTTTACAAGCGCCATTACAGCATGCATACATTTTCCTATTGAACTCAAAAGTCGACTATGACTTGACCGAATGATCCACCTTGTATCTAACAGTTCGACCAAAACTTATCTTGTACTGAGGTCGATTTTGTATAATGGTTGCAGGAACTGGAGGAAGCTTGTCACTTAAAAGGGATGTTTCAGTAGTATCGTATGTACATTGTAATAGATTTTTATCCATTTTCTTGTTAGTTTTATCAAAACCATAAAGGAAAGCCTATTTTTGTGCAGCTTGAGCTACTACACTTGTTAGCTACTACATACTACAGGGTAGCTAAGAAAGAGGGAGTGAGAGCTACATATACATTGTATTTTAAAACAACACGTGGACTATTGACGACAGACCTCTTAATGTTGAGCTTCGATCAAGTAATGAAAGCGGCACATGAGATGGCATCTCCCTCTCCTAACTACCACACCACACAAACAAGAGGAATTCATGCCTTGACAGACTTAACGTGCATCCACTCCCTCTAAACTGGTGGGTATTCTTAGCATTAAATTCGAACTCATGACACGCCGACCACCAGTCAGTGATCTTGACCCCTAGGCTGCTGTTCCACACGTGGTAGCTAAGATACAATGAGCTACGTGGCCAAAATAAAATATTTAGCTTTGTATAACATTTATAATTAGTTGGACTACCTTCGAATCGGCTTAAAGTAGATATTGGATTCGACTTTGCATCAGATTGATTCAATACGGCCTTAGCACATATTGCCCCCCCCCCCCATGCTTATGATAGTTTCTTCAAGATTCTGAACTGATGATGAAAAAGACGAACTATTTCCTAAACCATATTCTAGTATATCTCAAAGATATTCGATAGGATTTATATCGGGATTAGTGATATGGATGCAGATATCTGTGGAGAGGATAAAATTGCCATACCCTTCAACAAATGTAAGAAAAAGAAAATTAACTCCAAAAGCGAACGAGAGGAAGATAAAAAGAGACTCATCCATGGCGACGCCCAAGGAGAAAATTGGTATAATTACATAACTATGTATATCATTTTTATTTAGGCTTCCATCAAGATTATTGAAACAGAAAAGAAAACTCACATGGTAAGTGCTTACCTTTACAGCTGCAGTGACTCAAGTAACGCCCAACTCACACGATCACGCAGGTAACGAAATCCTGAGTTCTACAGGCAACATTTTAGAAGAGTATAACTAATATTGTTACTTTTTTACGATTATTTAAACATTAATACACAGATTTCTATCCCAGCAATTAGAAATATATCGATAATTACCTTCTTTTTAACAACAGAAAAAAGAAGATGTGTGTTCGTTTTATTTGTAAACAAAGCTATATTTGCCAGCTGAGTAAAACAAGGACTAAAACCACCATCTGTTCATAAAACTCATACTTTACTTTTTATTCAAATCGGCTTAATCGTTCTATTTGGGTTTTTCTTACACACGACTATTCCAGAAGCAAGAACGGTTAATTTGACGCCTAAGATAAAGAACGCGGTGGAAAATCATTAGAGGAAGATTCGAGTCAAACTCAAGAAGCACTTACAATAGAAGTGATTCAACAAGCCATTTCACATCGATTAAAATCATTGAGAACAATTCAGAACCAAAGAAAATGGGTTTCATATGAACGGAAGCTGAGTAACGTAGAATACTGATTTTTCACAAGGGAAATGGTGATTTCCAGGCATAAACGAAAGAGGTTTCTGCATCGTATGGACACTGGTGCTGACAAATGCATCCACTACGATATCCCAAAGAGGATAGCATGTGAATTACTTGGTCAGCCTCATATTCATGAAATAAAACTCGTGTTTTGTATTTGGTGGGATCAGTTTGCTGTCAGGAATTATGAGTAGATCAAGCCGAATAAAACTATTACTGGGTCTTGCTGCTGAGCACCATTGAAGAGATTCGGCTGAACACACTCAGGAAAAAACCCACCTACTGCTACACAAAATACGACAAAATACGTAACAAGGACCAAATTTCTTATAAAAAGCAGCATAAACATATGTACTTCTTGCACGTTGCATTTGAGAATAAAAAAAATCAATTGATGGGATGACTTGGTCATTATATGTGCTTTAAGTAATCCACAACGGTTTTATTTTGTTCTCGCACATTATTAGAGGTCCCAGAATCTCGAAACAACCCTAGATCATAATACTACCTCCATTTGCCTGCAGAGTAAGCATTATTCATAAAAGGTCCTTCACACTTCTTCGAGTTTCCTTCTTACCCTAAAGTGCCCATCATTATGAAATAGGCTGAATCAACGCTTCAGAATATATGATATTTCTCCACGGATTAACAGTTCAATCCTTATGATCTTCAGCAAATTGAAACTTCCTAATTTTGATTAATCTTCTAAAACAGTAGCATTTTCGGGAGTCTCTAAAAGTTTTGTCCCATGCTCGTCACATTCTGTTCCCCAGTCACTTAAGAGATCCTCAGTTCCAAGATATAAAAGGCTGTTTCAGACCCTATTTGTTTCAAGAATTTGACGATACGCCACTATAATTTTTAGCTTTTAGTAAGGGACTGAATTCCACTCAGCTCATGTATTCTCCTCGTCACATGATTGAGGTTTAAAACTACGAGAACCATCCCCCATAGCTCTCATGTTGCTTAATATAGGGCTGCATTAATATAACTCTCACTCACTTACTCAGTTTACAAAAAGGAAATAAAAATGGTTTGTTAACACAGTTCGTGAAAGGTTTTTCATGCTGAAGTTTTTAGTTGATTAAAAAGTTAAATTTGCACTCAAAGAAAATACCTTGGTACTTTAAGTACTATAAAGTGTATACCCAAGTTACAAGGTAATACAATAATTAATTAACGCTAAGGTAAAAAAAAATTGGCAGTTATAGAGACTGCCGATAGAAGTGAAAACTCAGAACTTTTAGTATTAAAATTTGAAATTTCATAATGTTTGAATTAAAATTATCAACATCAATCTGGTTTTCACATCTCCGAGAAAAAATGAATGCATGTTTATATAGTTTTTTATTATTCAAATACATTACGGGCTCTACAAGATTATGACAAAATATAAATACAATTTAATTGAAACAGCAATTAATATATAATCATATTATTTATGGATAGTATTTGTATTTACTTCAATTTCAATGTATTTGATTTTTAGCATTATTTTAATTGTTTGCATCATTGTCATCATTAATTTCAACAATACTTAGACTTTTTGTACTTTCAATCATTTCATTTTGTTCTAAAAAGATACAATAGGCGCATAGTAACTAAAGTAAGAAAGGAAAATGTTTGATTCAAATTTATCTAAGTATCGCGTAAAAACCGCATCGATCGTCGTTTTATATTTTTGTAGTACTGAGCTTTCGATCATTGGACATATTTAAATTAAGTGTTTCATTTAGAAATTCAATTAGTGGTAGATTTTTATCGTCTGCAAAGTTAATATTGAAGTCTCCACTTAAAATCATCGGTACATTATCATATTCTTCGCCAAATCTCTTTTCGAGTATTTCAGAACCTACTTTTGTATAAATCATCAAATTTTCGAATAAAAATTGTTGTATCGGTCTCATAGATTTTCCAGGCGAAATATAAACGGAAACCATTAATATGTATTGCCCATTCTCGGAATCGCAACGAGCAACGCATATTTCGCCTATATCAGAAACATTAACACCAAAGCTTCGAGTGAATTTAGTATGTATATCCATATGTGAAGTAATGAAGTGTGACGTATCTTGAGTATTGTGATAAATAGCTACGCCTGCTGCTGGAAATTCTGGTCTTTCATAACTTACAACAAAGTTGAAATTCAGAATATCAATTGGTTCTTTTTTCATATGAATTTCCGACAAAAGCAGAACATTTGACTTTTTTAAGATAGCCATCATTTTTTAGGTCAGCTCCATGCGCATGCAAACTTTGACAATTGAAAGAAAATATCGAAAATCGTTTCTTGTTGGAGATGAATTCTAGAAATGTTTTGGTGGCCGTTTGTAGTGTATTGTTTTGTAACAGTTTCAATTCTAACGATAGATCTTCTCGATGACTTGTTGATCTTTTACGGTGTTTATCTGTTTCTGAAGCATTTAGAGGTGTTCCTCTTCTACCAATCGAAAATTTCCCGCTTCTGCTAATATTATCTAGAGTAACCAAAAATAAACCTTGAATCCTCGTTACTCTGTTAAAGCTACGTAAACTAATTCTCTGGGATGTTTTCGATCGTATTCGTAGACAATAACATCATAAGTACCTCTCTGTGATTTGTGAATAGTCATTGTCAAAGCAGAAATTAGGGGGAAATGTTAAGGATCTAAGCAAATATGAAAAATGGATATTTAAAATAACCCTAATTCCCTGACAATATTTTTTTCGAAAATTTCTAATAAGGAAATCGAATGATATAAAATTATAGATAATCATTTTGCAAAAAATAGCAGAGCATATATTTTATTTTTGACGATTTAAATTAAGAAATAATGATTTCCGAAATATTAAATTTTTAAATAAAATAAAATATTCAATGAAATTAAAGTCGGAGCCGTTTTCATTATTTCAAACTAAATATTTTAATGATGTAAGGTAATAAACTATAATTTTGCATTTTTAACCATGTTTTGAACTTCAACACATTAATCTTGAATTATTATTAGATTTGATAAAATTTTTAATTTCAAAATCCACGATAAAATTATGATTGAACAACTAGATGTCTGTTTTACCACGGTAGTAGGAAAACGTCTAAGCCTCTGTGAAATACTAATCCAGATTGCGTAATGCATTGCAGAGGTTAAATATTAGAAAATAAATAATACAAAATTTTAAAACGCCAGAATAAATACGAAGATTTAAAATAATTTTAAATAATATAAAATTTTCAAACGCCAAAATAAATGCGAGTATTTAAAATAATTTTCTGTTATTCATTTTTTATCTTAAAAATATTAGTATATTTATTGAGTACTCACGAGTGTACTGTACAATGATTCTTCAATTAAACGCTTCAAATAATAATCATGCAAAAACACTATTTTAACAATGCACAGTATGTACACATTGAACTTTTCCCTAAATCCATTCAATTTCACTTATAAGATATACACACCACTATACGTCAGCTGTATAGCTATAGATATACTGCTATTAAGTATGTCGGTGACGGGAACGCACGAGATTTCACCCATCCAAAAAGTGTCTAAAGCGAACAGCACACTGCGCATGCGCTAGTCAGAGCATGTCGGTGACGCCCATAAGATTTTACCCTACCAAAAAGTGCCCAACACCGCTAAAGAAGTTTTCACTTCAAAAAGAGAGAGAAGGGAAAAGGGGCACTTATATATATATATATGAACGCAACAAACTGAAAGATAAAAGACAAAAATGTTGTAAAGTGAAAGGATAAATAAAAGTAAATTAATAAATAAAAAATAAACGCATGCTTTAATATCCCTGATAAATAATATTAAATTTACCCGTTCTATCAAATTAATTGTTAACATATTTAAATACAAAAAATTTCAAGGCTATATTTTAACTAGACAAGTATGATGAAATTGAGCAACACATCTCTATTTGATCGCTTAACTTTTAGGACCTAAATTTTCTACTGCGATTAAAGTCCAGAGATAAAAAATAAAATGTCTGAAGAATTCAAAGTACTTTAAATCTGTAATTCTTTTTTTAAAGACTCAATTAAAAAACAAAAGGTGAAATCAATTTAAAAATTGTTTCCTGAGTGGGATCTAATTCAATCAATTCCAAATGTCACCCCAATCACTCACTTTCACAGAAAGAAAAAAGGAATAGGGAATGAAATGTCAGATGGAAGAGAGAAAATTTATTTCTAATAAAAGTTAAATTGCCTCAGCCTGTCACTCACTGGTAGTGGAATTTCCTATTTATCGCTTTGTGAATTGCTTGGTTGGAATTAATGTGACAACAGAGAGAAAAAAATATCGATTTATATCTTGGTGTTCCGATAAATTCATCGGTATCTTAAGCAGGGATTCCAATAACATATCATGAAGCCCTTTTTTTACTAGATGAGAATTTTCATCATAGCATTTACTGAAAAAAACATGGTACTCAAAACAGATGTACTGTAAATTGGTTATTGCTGGCAACTTTTTACACGACTATTGCGTAATAAGGAAAGTAGCTACCAAAAAAAAACCAAATGTAGCGATCATTATAGTTTGCGCTTTTGTCTTTGAGAACATTTATAAGCATCGTGTACCACACGGGGGCTTACGACACAAAGGAAAGATTACAGCACAAACATCCCTGTCCTCTCCGGGATTCGAACCTAGGCCCTACAGCACCGCAATCAGCGTCACTATACCGGATGGGTGGCTATAGTTTACTTGAGCTTGTCATTCTGTAATTTGTTGTGGTTGAAAGGGACGAGTGATTTCTTGAATGCTTTTTTATAATTAATCTAAGATTTTATTTGCTTATAAAAGCGATTTTTTTTATATATATTTCTGTTATTTTCTGTACAATTTATGTCGAATACCCTAAATTATCTCCTTAAAACCATATTACAGAAATTTATATCACTATGCAGCTATTTCCTTTTTATTGTATATATGACGAAAATATTTTTTACTATATGTTTATTTATGTTATTTTTGTTGAATAACTTTAAAAATTTGAAGATCAATTGGACTAGCTGTTGTCTATCAAAAAATAGTATTGATGACGAATTTTCTGACGATGAGTAGCGCAATGCAGATGAAATTAGAATAATAACAACACTAATTATTTTTTAATTATCATCAGAAATAAAATGATATAAAAATAATATAATGATAAATATGATAGCATAATGATATAATTTTTTAAAAATTTTGTACATGTAAATTTGAGTGATGACGGATATTTCCATCCTACTGTTTTCTTAATTATTTTATATTATGCTACATTTTTAACCATTTTTCCTTTAATCCAGAACATGAGTTATATCACCCTAATTTATTTCACAAAAAAAAGAAAAAAGATATGCAAAGAAGGGTTAAAAGAAACAGGAGGGCTATTGGTGGCAGATTTCGTAGTTCTGATCCATAGTCAAATGATGAGAATGATATCTTCACTGACAGTCCACTCTCAAAACTTCCATGCCGTAACAACGAGAGGATTTTGAACCTTCATAGATTTTACATGTATCAATCTAAATAGTACGAAAGACTTAAGTGGACTCAGGACACGAAAACGATCTCATATCATATTTAAAATAAAAATTTTAGCAACTAAGTTTTAGAATTTTTTTAAAATTATTATTATAATTTTTATTGAAAAAATTGCATATTTGGTTGGAAATATTATCACGTACAAAAATGCTTTTAATGGAATTTTTTGAAAAACTGTGATTTCCTCACGCTTATTTGGCTGCGATTTAAAAAAAAAGTTCTTTTAAACTTACTCCGAATTATTCTAATCCAGTTTTTTGTTCTTTGCTTCATTTTAAGATTCACACCCTGAAATAGCAAAATTTGAAATCAGGCACAACAGAATAAAGGAAAAACGCAAAGGCTTTATATTTTAAAACAAAATAAACATGCCAATCTTGCTCAAAAAAGTGAAATAGACATTTACTAAGTTTCTACCAAGAATCTCAAATCTTTTGGTAGAAATTTCTGGAACTTGTGAATATCTTTTATAGAAACCTCCTTCCAAAAAGAAAAAAAAATAGAAATTTTTTTTTCAAAAAAGAAGCGAAAGTCTATAGAAACTTTCACTGTTGGAAATTTACTACGAAATGGTGGCTGTTATTTCAAGAATTCTTCTTAAAGAGAAGAAAAAATTCCCAAGATGCGGTAGGAATTTTGTTATGTTGTATCCTGATTTAATTCATTGTATTTCAAATATAAACTGATAAAAATTTTCTAAAAAGTAGGACACATTTTGAAAATTTTGCTACAGATTTCAAAATGAGTCTTATATTTCAAAATATTTTACGCCTCTTATTGGCAAAAATGAAGACATTTTATTTACGAGTAGTAAAGGTAAACAAAAAAGTTCTTGCCGCCCAAAAAGAACAGGACAAACAAACAGCGTAGCCTATTGTTAGTCCTTGAAGTAATCACCATCGGCATCCAGCACCTTCTGCCAACGTGTCTTCAGTAGTTCAATCCCCTTGCGGTAAAACTCGGGGGTGTGGGATGCAAAGAAGTCTGAGAGAGCTTGGCACCCGTCTGCTCCATTGGTGAAGGATTTACCACGAAGGTGATTGTCCAGGGAATGAAAGAGGTAGTTATCTGATGGTGCAAGGTGAAGTGAGTAAGGAGGATGGCAAAAAGTATCGTTTTCCTGGCCACCCGCGCGACATGTGGCCTCTCGTTATCATGCAATAACAGTACACCCTTTTGATTAACTACTGCTGGCTTCTTCTGATGCAATTCTTGTTGTACACGTTCCAATTGCAGCGAATACAGGTCCAAAGAGACCGTTTGCCCCGTTGGTAGCAACTCATAGCGAACCACTTGACGACAAGTCCACCAGACACAAAGCATAATCTTGCGTAGGTACATAGGTGGTCTTGCGCTGTGAGGGACAGTATCCTGGTGTGACAACCAATGTTTGGAACGCTTGGGTGTTTCATACAGAACCCACTTCTCGTCACTGGTCAGCACCCTATTGGATACGGATGCCCTACGGTGGCGAGAAAGCAACGAGAAACGTGCTGCCACTCGTTGCTGCTTATGGACTTCCAGCAGCGTGCGAGAAACCCACTTTCTCAGCCTGTACGTCTTACCTAAGAGGTGTAGATGAAGTCTAACCGTTTCACTGAAAGTGGTGAATTATCTGGCAAGTTCACCACACGTTTGACTACTGTCCTCCACAATGGCCGCCTGCAGGGCTTCGTCATCCAAGTCCTGTGGTCGCCCTGTTTGAGCTTTATCACAGAGGGACAAATCCCGACCTGAATCTTTAAAACCAATGCCTTGCCGTACGTTCATTGACAGCACTATCCCCAAACTCTTGACATGTTCGGCAACTTGATGCAGCGGCTGATAAGCCACTTTGAAGTAGTAAAGTAAACAACCCTGAACGAGCTCCTTCGATACGTCCATTTCGCTTTACTACTGTACGAGTTCCGATTCATGAATGTAAGCAGTGGACCTGCGTTTATAACAACTGATATTCCTACTCTCGACTGACGGTTTCTCAATCACGTCATACACGAATTTGCATACTTATTCTCACTTCTTTCAATGGAAACGCGCAAAAGGCAAGAACTTTTTTGTTTACTTTATATATATATATAATTGCATGCGTGTATGTGCGAACATTAAAATGATTTTTTTTAAAATTTGCTTTAGATTTTTTTAGAGGATTAATACTGAATGGAATTGTGTTCGTAATAATTTGCATACAGTCTAGTTCTCAAGTGGAGAATTACGATTACTAATCTATCTGAGAAATTCAAATGATCTAAGATAGATTGACGTTTTTGGACATGTAAATTAATTGACCAATCCAAAAGATTGTTCTGAAAATAATGCTGAAAGCATCCTTTTTTTAAATGTTTTTATATTAGTTCTTTACATTCATAAATATATTGTTCTAAACAAATAAGCACTTTTGTACCAAACGAAATGAACATTTTGGGCCTTCTTCATGCAAAACAACGTTGAAAAGATATCAGTTATGAGAGCTTTTATAAATATATTTATTTATGAGCTTGCTTTTCGGCAAATTTGTCACCTTTTTCTGAAATGAATCGATCAGTAAAATATTTTACAGTTTTATCTGCTTAGTTGGTTTTTCGTTAAACATTGTTACACCTATTCAAATCTTAGAATTATAATTCTTTTCATCTGAATCATCCCGCCAAACAAGCTTTAAAATGTCATTTTTTAGACCATTTTTGTTGAAGATTGTTTCTGTTATTTCTTTCTTTGTTCTTTCCCTTAGAATTACTCTTCTGTCCGAAAGTGTTTTTTACGTCTGCACTATATAGCAGCTCGATTGCTATTGGTGAAGGACCTTGAAATTTTAAACTATGGTCTAGTGATAAAGATGATATCTGATATAGTAATTCTCTTCTCCTAACCTCCACACCACACTAACGTGAGGACATTTGGGCCTCAACATATCTAACATGCATCAGACTTCTCTGTTTTTCGGTGGTACTAGACTCGAACTCACGACACTCCAGCTATGAGTTCATGACCATAACCAGTAGGATAAAACGACCACTCTTTCCGAATGAATAATAGCAAAAAAGCTCCGCAATTCTTCCTTAATCATTCTTCTGTTGGTTTTCTAATTTCATCAAAAATTACTTAGAAAAATAACATAAGTCAAGATCTCATTAAAAAAATTATTGTAATTATAGTTTAGTTTTGAATCTTCAAACCTAAAGTGAAATTTTATCCATTGCAAATTTCATTATTAAAGTATAGCTGCTTCAACACAAAAAATTTCCTAATACGTATATTTCTTTGTAACAAATTTTCAAATCTAAAAGTGACATTGCTTGCTGAGATTTTATAAAAAATTTTAATGCAAACTTCTCGACTCATTTAATATTGATTAAGGTATTGAAGTTCAGATATGTAGCTCTTTCATTCATTTCTAGATCTAATAAGAATTCACAAAAAAGCATACGCTAAATAATAGTTACTCATTTCCAAACTGTGAAGTCAGAAAATCTTTTTTGACCAAAAGAGTTCAGTTATGAATTCTTTATTTAAAGGAGTCTATTTTTCTTCTCTTTTTATTGCGCGTCTTAGTCTTACGTAATGGTAAATAAATTTTAGAAAACATTAAAAAAAATTTGTTTTCTTCATTAATGCAAAGAAATTGGTGAAATATTTTATACAAAATACGAGGCCTAATTTTAAAAAACAATCTATTTTTCTCTTCTTATTTCAGATGCCCCCCCCCATTTCTAGACAACCGGACGTCATAGGCCATTTTTATAGAGAAAAATGCAACATCTCATTTGATCAACCAGCCCCTCCATTAAATTCTCAATATTACGTATTAATTTTAAAGTAACATATCATACCATGCAACATATATATCATTTTTATAGACATAATTGTCCATTTCAAATCTTCTCAAGACAGTGAATAAAGCTATGAAAATTTGATCTTGTTTAATTGGCTTTAAGCTAATAGATTTGAATACTATATTTGATTGTTTAAATCATTGTTTCTTAAAATGACTGACTACATTCGAAACTGTGATTTTGAAGAAAAAGGTTTTAATGGATATATATTTTTTTTGCATTTAGTGACAGTTGAATTAGAATACATACATAATAATTAAAAGCAATTTACTGCCAAAAATTGACGAAAGAATGACATATTTTCAAAACATCCTTCTATTCTGAAAAACACTTCTACAATAATAATATTTCGCCTATATATAAATAGAACTCCTATACCAGAGTTGAACTAAACTTTTTGATATGTATCATTTAAAAGGGGATTTATTCATGTTTTATTATATCAGAGTAGAATTTTGAAAATAACACCCATTATATTACTGAATTTGATCGAAATTCTAAAAATAACGCAAATTTCTTTAGAAATTTTGTTTAAGGTATCCGAACACGTTCGGAGTACTTTTTAGCCAAATAGCATACTAAAACATTATAAATGCTCTTTTAGGACTCAATAACAATAAAAATTACTATTTAACTATCAAAATTCAAAATAAATTACCTAAATTTTACAAAAATCACAATTATAAGTGAAATTTTAGCAATATTTTTGAAAAACTTCAAAGCAGTTAGGGAAAAAAGTAATAAACATATATTAGTAAAAGTATTACGAAAACAAACTAGATGCATTTATCTAGAAAATGTACTAAAATTTTAATTTTTTTATTAAAATTTGAAAATTTTAGAGCTGATTGAGTAAACATTATAAGAAATGTTACATTTTTTATGAGACCATTATTTAAATAACAAGCCATAACTCAAAAAGTATTCATACAATAAGAAATATTTTAGTACATTCTCTAGAAAACATAAATATCCGGTTCAAAAAGTTTTATAGAAATACATTCGTAATATTTTGAGTTATCCGACTCGCCATGATAGGTTTTGAGCAATTTGTGACGGGTGCTTATGCGTTTCACTAACCTTCTCAAATATACTCTTTAAATGTTTTATTTATTTCTACCAATCTCCACCGGGAGCCAAAAGCGTGATTTATGCAAATGAGATATTTTATATAAATTGGGGTTTAGTGAGTTCGAAAATGAAATGAAAGGGGGAAATGAAATGAAGAGAAAGGAATCAATTGAGAGAGTACTTTTTCTAGTGGAAGCATAGTCGTCGTGAGTAAAGTCTATTGAAAAGTGTAGATAAAATCAGTTCGGGAAGAACTGAGAGATAGCTGAGATTGAAGCCGCCCATTAACGGAATCTATATATTGAAGAAGCAGCTAGACGAACCTGCCATAACAAAAGGTATCAGGTTAGTTTGATTTACCCACACACACAAATTAAGTATAAGTGTGTAGTTATAATTGTACGCGTCGACCGCCGTGGACTGAGTTAGATTCCATCGTTCATGATTATTGAATCCTTCTCATACTCCACTGTGTTTTATTGTTCTTAAGATTGAATAGTATTTGTGTAATCGCTTAATTAAGAAAAGTCAATAAATAAGATTGATTTGTTAATAGAAGTAGTGATTTTATTATGTATCCAACACATTCAGATTCAGGTAATACCCGAAGGGAGTTAATAATCTTAGAGGTAGTGATAGGCTACGACAAATTTAAATGCCCACTTCTGGTAGATCAAAAACCCACTTCCGGTTTTTCTAACTTTATAAAATGGATTGTAACTTGGCCTCTAGGTAGCGTAGAAACAAAACAAAGTATATTTCGTAAAGTCAAAAGATAGCTCTATTCAATAAAATAAAAAACAAAAATATCTGTCTTGACTGAATTTGGTCGTTTTCAGCGTGTTCGGATACCTTAACTGTTATAGACGACTTAGGCGACTATATATAGGCAAAATATTATTATTATAGAAGCATCTTTCAAAAAAAGGAGAATGTTTTAAAAATATGTCATTCTTTCTTCAATTTTTTAAACAGAAATGGCATTTTAACTTCTTGTAATAATATTCTTAAAAAAATTTTAAATGTATATTATATAATTCAATTGACACTAAATAAAAAAAAAGGGTTTATTTGTGCGCTTTTGCAAAATCATGGTTTCGAATGTAGTCGGTCGCTTTTACTAGAGTCCGTAAGCATAGGGAATAAGAGCAAGATTTGAAAATTAGTAAAAAATTAAAATACATGCTAAGACGGGAAAAAACTAAAAACGAAAAGAGTCTTTGTTTTTAATTTTATCATCTTATGTTGTTTTGTAGCAGATTTCTACTAGAACGTAAATCAATCTTATTCCACATCTAAGCAAAAGCTGGTGAGTGAGTTGGTACAGTTAAGTGATACCAAAGGAAATATACAGATGTATTAGTTGCTGGGAGACAAAATAAAACACTTTAGTTTTGCTCCAAGTAATTTCAGTTTTTAGAGACTGTGAAACGTACATATTTTTTGTAACTGTGCAAGTAAAATTCTCACTAGTCACAAATAATTTTTTTAAAAATTAGTATAACTATTCTCAATACGTGAATGACGTTCTTGCAGTCGAGTTGCGTGATACGCGCACTGTTATCGCAAGAGATCTTACATCTAACTGGGCTTATTACTCCTTACGTTAGGTTAGAGTGGAAGTTCGGAAGAGTTAAATACCACCACAAGTGTTAAGAAATTTAATATGCTGAAATTTAAATTCCATACCTTAATTCTTACGTAAAAAAATATTTTGTGTAGTTTTCTGAGGGATAATTATTAGAGTCAACAAATACGTAATATTTTTGAATCACGGTCTTTGAAAAAAGTTTCTTAAAGACTTTAGAAAACTTCAATAACTTAATAATTGAACATTTAACGTTACTTTTTTCACAGTATTTTTTTAAGAATATTAGGAAGAAAAACAGCGGAAAAGTTTAGAAGTTTTAAAGTTTTGTGGAGAATTCTCAAAGCTTTCATGAGTTACATTGCATGAAGTTTGAAAGTTTAAAAATTTAAGCAGCTATTAATCTTGACACAGCCACACACATATTAAATAAATTATATTGATAATTAACCTATACGAATATGTATAGTGAAAATGATGTCTTTTTTAGAAGTTGCTCTTAGCGTAATTTTTTATTAAATTAAAAATAATTTTAAAATAATTTTTACTAAGCATATATTTTAGATTCCTTCGGATCTTTTGCGGAAATTGATCCTTACCGAATAAATTTATTTGTTTTTTTTTCTAATCAATTTGCTTAGTTTTTATTCACTAAACAGTTGCTACGAAATACAAACTACAGTTTACAGACCACAATCTATAGAATTAGAAAGTTTACGGCATAAAGTTTCTTTCAAATTTTCAGCTTATATCGTGTTAAGGTTTTAATGCAGTGCTTTTAAGACTTTCAATATATTCGATCCAATTTTCAATCATATTTCTCATCTCTCTCCCCTACCTACAATAAAAATGCATCAAATGCAGTATAATAATGCACTTTTCCCCTAAAACTACAGTACAATTTTAATTATAAACCGTACAAATTACCAAGATATGTATTATAAACTTGGTATATAATTGTGTATATGATAAGCCCATGCGAGTCACTACGAATTATTGAATTTGTTCTTAATTTGGTATTGATAGATTAATTTTCAAATATATTATGCAGTACTGATACATTTATAACTATATTATAAAGTGTATTTTATTTCTTATTATGTCAGAATTTCTTATCACATTCTCTATAGAGAGGGGGCGTGCCCCACAGTTTGAGAAAGGCTGGGTTAATGTAATTTGTTTCAATAGGAATTTTTTCCTAAAAAGTAACAAATTTAACCCCAGTAAGAGTCTATTTTTTCCAGTGTTTCTTTTGGATGATTTTATTCTGTTCTAGCGATTCTACTTCCTCCAAAGACCCAAGTTTTTTTTTCTTCTGAAATTCGATAATGAAATCTATATGATGACTGAGGTGAATTAGATCAAGTTCGAAGAGAAGCTTAAGATGAATGAAGACCAGCATAAATTATACTGTGAGAAGATATTATTTAGCTTCGTTTTGTACAGTAGCTAATGGTGATTTAATTCACAGTAAGTAATACTCTGGTGCTTCATATTTCAGCAAAGGGCATAGTTACTCACTAAAAACTGATATATCTACTCAAATTAATCTTTGACCAGCTACTCTGTCTTTAAAAAATTATTTAAATCGATTAACATAAATTAATATGTAGAAATATTCAATTTAAACCAATTTCAACAAACAATTATTATATAATAATAACTACTGACCTGGCGTTCTCTAAACAGTAGATTTCAAATAATGGGATCTTATTCATGTAGATGCACTCTGAATGTCTGATCTCAGAAACGCTTCTGTGGTAATACCCTCTTTCTTCTATTTCTTCCCTATTCTTCGCTATATCTCTACCTAAGAAGTAACGGTCATTTGTATTCCTCATGGTTCTTTCACAGAGCGAGGTTCTTATAATCAAACATTGCAGTAAAGCTTTCCAAAGCGGCCTCGGTAACCGAAGTCATGACCGTAAACTCTTTGCCGGTCTTGTAAGGTCGTGGGTTCGCATCCCCGTGAGAAGAAGTGCCGCCGTGTAGATGGAATGATGCACGTTAATCTTTTTTGTGGGTCTTAGGAAGATTACTTCCCATCTATTTGATCTTACAAAATACACATGTGGGAAATGTAAAACCCATTATAATATATTGGTCTTGCTATTATAACGTTGGGAAGACTAATTGTCGCTTCAGTTTTGTGCTACTGCACATAATCCAGCGAATATGACATCTGTAAATCGGACAAAGAAGATGATGCTATAGACGAAGTACCTTGGCCAAAGGCTGTCACAGTATATAACGAAGTCATAGGACGGGTTGATTTATTTGATCTAAGATAAGAAAAAAACAAAATAAGAAGACAATCTGTAAAAGGGAGGCATCGTATCTTTTATTTTCTTATTGACCTTGCCAACATGAATAGTTTCCGACTATGGCAAGTGATCAAAATAAACCGAAGTTTAGACTAGTTAACATTTCATATAACATTAGCTCGCCAGCTAATAGAATGATATTCCTCACGAAAAAGAAAAGGAGTTCCTACTAGTTTCCAAGCAAAGAAGTGTGTAGTTAGGGATGATGGGCGCTTACCCAGTGTGGGAAATCATATGCCAAAGATAGTTTCCAACTATAGATGATGTAGGATATGCTGCAGAAAGGGACAAGAAAAGAGGACCCGCTATGTATGTACAGCATTTGTTATCCCTATGTGCATTGCAACATACTTTCAGCCTTTTTATGGCCGATAATCTACATTAAATTTAATTCTCTGTATAAGGGTGAATGGCTAATTAGAAAGTATTCTACCCACCCCTAAAATTTAAATGTGAATACAAAATTCTGCAGAGTAAAATATATTTCCTTAAATGTTATTAATTTTTAAAAAAATCATAAAAAAACTACAAAAATTCAAAAGAGAAATAAATGGCCCACGGAAGGGTTAAATATGACGAGGCTAAAAGCGTGGTGTGGGGAATAAAAAATCAGTTTGATTATTATCATCGTCACTTAACCATGATTTAACAATGCGAGGCTCATGACTAATTGCTTTAGAGAACGTGGCGTTTATTTAGTTCGATATGGTCCAAAAATATGAGGCCCGTGTTGCTTCAGAGCATGGTTCGGGAAACAGTGGTCCGCATGTGATTCTTCGGACTTCTGCTTCTATGTATTATTAAAAATCAATTATGTCTAGTAAAGTATTAAGCAGACCACATGAAAGTCTTAATTGGAACTGCTATAGGAGGTGGAAAGGTGCCTCCTCCAAGGTGCGCCAACGTATGCTCATACACTCTTTGTCATAAAAATTTGAGCAGCAAGAAATAATTCTGGGATCGTAACTAAACTTGGCATGAAGGAATATGTCGGGTAGATAAGCAAATAATTAGAAATGCAGCGTAATTGAGCATTGAGTAATGCCACCAGATGGCTTTGAACTTCGTTCTCCTTGGAGTATAAAACAGGTAAGCAGAGTTTGTTTCAGTGTACTTATTCTTTTGCAAAGGAAACACGGAGGTAGACATGCCATTACGCTGCCATCGAAGACAATATGATAAGGTGTCAGAGTTCGACAGGGGAAGAATCATCGGGATGATAAAGCCGGGTGATCAGATCAGCGAGTAGCTCGTTAAGTAGACCGTTCTGATTTGACTGTGAAGAGATGTTGGGACCAGTGTCCAGAAGAGACGTCATTTACACGGCGACCAGACTCAGGACGCCCTCGACAGACTAGTCGTCGAGAAAACCGTCACATCATACGGTTCCCAAGCATAGAGCGATTTTCCTCATTGGCCGCTGTCCAGACACAGGCAGAAACTTCACTACGCCCCCCCCCCGTGTCTTACCAAACCCTCGCAAGGTGCCTGGCTGAACGACATCTGGTATCGTGGCGCTTATTACGTATGCTGCCAATGACTCCCACTCACCGACGCCTTCGTTTGAAGAGGTGTAGCGCATGACGGGATTGGACTGCCACGGAATGTAACCAGGTCGTCTTGAGCTAAGAATGTAGATTCAATTGGAGCAGGTGATGACAAGTGTGTTAGTGTGTGGAGGCCCCGGGTGAATGCATCAACCCTGCCTTCCCTTTACAGCAACATACTGCTCCTAAGGCTGGTCTTTAGGTAAGGGGAGCCATTCATTTCTTACGATATACGGTCCCCCCTAATATTGATACATGGCACAATAACAGCCCAGCAGTACGTTCATGACATCCTTCAGCCACATTAGTTTCCACTCATGGCAGGGCTCCCAGCTCTTCTTCTACAATACAATACTCGACCCCACACAGCAAGGATGTTACAAGACTGCCACCACTACATTACCACCTTTCCCCTTGCCTGCTCGATCCCCAGATTTGTCAGCAATCGAGCATATATGGGATTATTTGGGACGGCAAGTCGTACAGCCTACGAGTTTGGTTGAACTAGAGGCGACTTTACAGCACCTGAGGAACGAGATGTCTCAGGACATCATACGGAACTTCTCTGCCTCAATACCCGCTCGTATTGCATCTTGCATTTGTGCCAGAAGAGAGTCGAAAAGAGTACTAAAACTGCCGTTCATTTGTACTTTTTTCTGCAATAAATGATCATTTTCGTTTGATTTTCTAATCACTTACTTATATCAAAGTAGTACTTACATATGTAAAATTTCTTTTCATATTTGGCGACTTTTTCTTGGTGCGCAAATTTTTATTGCAATGCGTGTAAATGGTCCTTTGCTATCTTAATTAGCTTGTTTCACTAATATTTGGGCTTTTCTCTCTGCGGATTCCTGCTTAAATATGAATACGCGGACCTTTATCCAAACGTTAATGAATTAATCAATAATTTGCAACGTCAATCCTAAGATTAATAAATAATGAACCTCTCATCCTAACGTTAGTAAATAATTAATTCCAAAATGTTAAATTATAAAACTTAAAACCATAGCACTTATTCAGATAAAAAAGAGCCCTCTAACAATCTAACGTTATTATATCTCCTTTAAAGTAAAAAAAACTCATTTTACAATTCCTTTTTTTTCTTTAGATTAACCGAATTTTTCTGGTATAAAATGTGTTTAATATTTCATCTTCCCTACATCGTAATGCTAGACGAATTTTTCATTTTAAATGTTAAAAATTAAAATTGAAATTTCATGGAATATTTTCAAAGTTCTAAGTGTTCTTCAAAGTTATGTAGTAATAAAACGTATGAGTTAAATGTCACTTACCAGAACTTAGTTAACCACTAGATTTTTCTGTTCATCAAAAAATAGCATTCTAAGATTTTAGTTCACGTTCTGTAACGTTTCCTGAATACAACCATAACTGGTTTGTTATACATTAAGCCTCACTCTCCCGAAGTGTATAATAGCATACATCACAGGAGTTAATTAGCATCTAAAAGATCACAAACGGAACGAAAAAGTTCACATTTCAAAAATTTAATGTTGGAATCCAAACGAACATTTAATGCAGGGGTGGGCAGACTTTTCCATGGTACGGACTACTTCTAATTTTTTCAATGTGTTGCGGGCCACTCAGTGGCGTAGGTGTGGTGAGGTAAGAAAAAGTCTTTATAATAATTATTATAACTTAATAGTAAATACAGATTATATGAACTTTCGACAATAAAATATTAAAAAAACTTTTAAAGCAGCGTTTATAAAGCAAAACGCAAGATACAAACAATAATAATAGTCACAAATGTAATAATATCAAATGATGCATTTATTATCAAACAATTCAAAAAATATTAAAATAATTTCTTAGTAAAAACATTTTTTGTGTACCAAGTTTTTTTAACCATTTTCATGCATTGTCATTCTTTTCTGAGCTATCGTTCAAATTTCAAGTCTCTAGCTCATCGGAAAGTTAGTTTAAAATCAATTACAAAAATGCACACGACGACAAGAAAGTGAGTAAATAAAAAAACATGAAACCTGGGGCCCCTCTTTGACCCCAGAGCCACGAAATTGAATACGTGGATGCAACTCGCCCCGTGCTATCGACAGGTGGTCTTTGTTCGAGTAAATTCGTGTAAGTTCCGGAGTTATGGGGCCCCTGTCGAAATCGAGGCCCACCTCTTCAGGGCCCAGGTTCGAGACTAGAACTGCTTTTTTCTCGTAGTTACAGTCTGCATACTGTCGGCCAGTCTTGAATATTTCTGTATTTAATTACTAACTGCTAATTTTCAGGCAATAACCCCGAAATGTCTTGGCAGTCCACAGGTCGATCGCGATCGACTTAATGCCCATTCCTAATTCAATGGTTATGAAAATGAGCAAACGTCTGATTGACATTTATTTTCAGAGTTCGTAGTTAAAAGAAAATTTCACATTTATATGAAACGTGTTGTCTTCTACCATTGGCTAAAACGATGTTTAGTGTGTAAACTTAAGTTACATCAGGATGACTCAATTGGTTTCAATTTATCTATGGTTTTTTTACAATACTTTGGGTCAGTGATCCCATTGTTATTTGTTGGAAAGCATTTTTGTTAGTTTTCGATGTTTCCACTCTCAAATACCGATCCATTTGAGTGACAGAAGAACTTTAATACTGAGCTGTTCATTAGTGAGGGGTCCATGTTCAATAGATAACCTGAATGTGTACATTTTTCAAATTACGTTCCATAAAATGTTTTCTTTTGTTAATTTTGATATCTTTAAAAGCCATCAGTTCATGTCTAAAATTCCCTAATTATTATGAACTAGAGAACTCCAAAAATAAACTTTTTCTAAGTTATATTAAAATTGAGAATTCTCACAAATTAAATACTTTTCTTCCTTCAAATAGAAGTAATTATTTTTTTCAACCAGCACAATTGGCTTTTTTTTTTACACAATCTGATCTAAATCAAAATCGACAAATCATGGGGTTTGTGGAAGTCACTTCTAGCAGAAGACATGTAAATTAGTTTGTACTGGATGTACTCTGTAATCTAATAAACAACATTACGTAATTGTTTTACATCAAAAAAATTTCACCTCGTTTATTTTTTGATGATAATTTAATATTCAAACTTCATAAAATTCCAAAAAGTTATTATTTACTACATACAAAAATAGTAGAGTAATATATTTCAACATACCTAAGCTTCTGAAAAAAACTGAATGGTTGATATGAGAAATGACAAATCTCTAGCTGCGGCGATGTGTTAAATTATGGATTGTTATAATGTTTGAGAGAAAGTGGTGAGTATCAGCAACAAATCTATAATGTGAGACAGGAGGTGATTTGTCTTCTCGAAATGTTTGAGACATTTCAGAAAAATGGATTGGAAAATGCTTCGTTTCTTGAACTAGTATGTCGTATTGTTCTGATATTTCATATTTCTCTCCTAATGTTCTTTTCAATCATTTTATGTTTCATATTCTTACTTCTTTTTCACTCAGACAAACAAATCTGATTGTTTTGGAAAATGATGAAATATAGTATAGAAACACTAAAAAGCAATAGTATAACTTTTGCAACTTTCACATCTATTGAATTAATTTAAAGGTTGTTTTTACTTTAACTTATAGGAAATAGAAACCAATCATATACTTATTTTCAGAATGATATAAAATACACATGAATAGTAGTTAATGTGATTCGAAAAATGTCTTTTTGCCGAGTACATAAACTTTTAGAAACGTTCAATTAATACGTTATATTAGCACAAAATTTATTTTTTAATTTTCTGGGAAATCTACTTTAGTAATCCAAAAAGAAATACTATAAGCGTTACAGTAGTTCAGAATAAATTGACGAGTTGTTAAATAAAAATGGAAAATCATTTACAAAGACTCTATATACGACATTACTCGTATTTTCTTTTATACATCCTCGAGTAAGCCTTTAGTCTTCGAAAGCTCTTTTCAAATGATTGAAAAGGACAGTCGATTTGAAAAATGTAGTAAATAAGAACGGAAGCTGTGATAAAAAAAGTACGGTTTGCTGCATTTTGCTTTGATAACCAGGGACTTTATTGTCACTAAGTTTCAAAATTAGTTACAAAGTTCGTCAAAAGTTGACAAACCTTCTGAAAACTGAACAACACTTCTGACCGGGAAAACTACAAAAAAAAATAGTTTATGTCAGTTTCATAAGATACGTCAGCATTCTGGAAGGTTTTTCAAAAACGGTTCACTCGTCTAAACACACCCCAAAAAAATAAGGTGCAAAATTCAAAAATTGTAAATTATTTACAAGTTTGTCGACAGCTAGCGCTTCAGGGAAAAACAATGAAAAAAGGTTTTATGTCGGTTTTTCGTTGTTCATATCGGCATTTGACACGTCTTTTAGGAATGGTTTACTAATCTGAACACGGCATTATGCCTTACGTCTTTAACGAAACAAGTAAAAATCATTTTTTTTTTTACTTTTCCGTAGTCAGAAGTGCCACGTGTTAAAGAACTCCGCAACTAATTTTAAAACTGGCTGAAATACAACAAAACGTAAATTTTTATCGATTTTTTTTTCTTTTTTAATTGATTTTTCAAATAGTCGGTTATTTTGGGGACACCTGGTAATTTTTTGAATAAAAACAGTGTAAGCAAAAGCATTTAAAATGCTTCATAGTTTACAATCATCATTTATTGTGGTGGATTTATAGTTCACTTTTGGAAAGGGATCTGATACCAAAATATCACCAAAGCTAAAGCATTTCTGAAGTACAAGACGTAAAAAAAAATGAGAGAAAATTTTGCAGAACAGAAAAAAATATTAATTCATACGGAAATAAGAAGTACAGGATTAGCGAAATTAAACTTCCTCTACTCAGAGAGCAAAGGTTTTTCCAGTACCTGGATCGTGCGGTTTAAATTGCTGAACCACTTGAATTTTATATGATTAGAAATTCAAAATTTTACATTTATGTCGAACAGTGGAGTAGAGCATATCAAGGGTGTTTAAATTGTTAGTACGCTGACAGTTCCGTGAAGCGATTAACTGCTAGCTTCCCCGACCGATGTAGCAATATCCTCTATGACGGCGGTGTTGACTCTTTTTCGTCCACTTCCAGGAAGAACGCCTAGCTGTCCTGTTTTCTCGCATTTTACCATCATGTCTTTAAGAGCACGCTCCGAAATCGGTCCACGTCGTTATTCCTTGAGACGGCGTTACTCTTTGACAGCTGCCGCTGCATTCTCACTGTTGCGGTTGTATAGCCTCACAAGAAGTGCTCTCTCAAGCAACGTCAGAATTCTGTAATGTTTTTCTGATTGTGACGTAAATACGTTAAGTAGAATATGACACGGGTGACAGCGCGCAGCGCTTTTACCCAGGAGAATGGGTGAAAAAGTTCAATCCACGACGGAGAAACAAAAATAGAAATCAAGAGGTCCCTGGGGGGGGGGCGGTGGAAGTACTTCCAAGCGAGGCCATCCTCGAGAGCGGCATGGCTGGCGGGAGAGAAGGGAGAAGCGCAGGGAAGGAAGGACGGTGGACTGCGTCAGCAATCAACAGGAGGAGCGGTCAGGTGACTGCTCTCCCTCTACCACTTGTCCGAATGCAGTTGAGCGGATTTCTCTACTTCGTGCAAGAGTATGCGTAATTAGTTTTAGGATGAAGAGTGTTTGAGCTCTTGGGTTTTCGTGTGTTTCGATGGAAAGAAAAAACATTTCTAGATAGCTTAGTGATGTATTTAGAAATCGGCTCCATGTGTAGATTGTTGTGTATCACATCATTTCGAACGTACCAGAACAACATCTTCCTTTTATTGTGCGTGATATTTGCATATTTTTCTGGAATGTTCTGACCCACAGCGCCATCTATAGGCAATTTTTAAACTTTTTTTTTATTACAGAAACCTCAGGCTCATCATTTGAAGTACCTGTTGTCCAAATATTTTTTTCTTCTGACCAGTAGAACGGTCTCCAGTGCCCTCTGAGTCGCGGAAGCTTAATTTCGCCAACCCTGTAAATGAAAATATACAGGGTTTGGTCAAAATTCGGTCAAAACACATATTTTTCGTCTTCTATTTTATTGAATAGATTTAGATATTTTGACTTTACAAATCCTACTTTGCTTTGTTTCTATGTTACCTAAAGGCCAAGTTACAGTCAATTTAATAAAATTATAAAAACCGGATGTGGAGTTTTTTAATCTGTGACGGTTCTATCCGCAATCTTTCAATTAGTCATTTTGGGAGAATCATTCTTTAGCTGTGATTTGAGTTTAAAACTGCCTTTCTTAGAGATGACTTGATTTTTTATGCAATGAAAAAGGCTTTTTAAACTCTGGAAAATTGTGGGTTTAGGTTAATCGTGAATCTACAGTAACTAGTCGTTAATTGTTAGTCCTGAAGTTATCACTCGAGCTATAACTGCTATTCGGAGAAGTGGAAATACTAGAGGAGTTGATTGAAAGAGGACCATAGCAGTCTGGAAAAGCGGATCAAGAAATAAGCGTACTTTGAATAACATTATGAGTTAGATTAGGAAACTAATTAGGATTGCTCTCAAGGTTATTAAAACTGAATTAATCATAAATTGATTAACCTTAAATAAAAGTATTACTTTTATAACAATGTCTGCTTCTTCAATGACCCAAACAATATATGCAGCCTGCGGGTTGCGACAAATCTGTCAGAAGTGGGCAATTAAATTGCTCAAAATCTACCATAGTGAGTCTGATAACACAAAATATTATGAATATATATGCATAAAAAATTTTGAGAAGCTGATATTTATATTATTCTCTAGAGAATGCACTAAAATATTTCTTATTGCACGAATATTGTTTTCAGTTATGGCATGTTATTTGAATAATGTTTTCATAAGGAATGTCGCATTTCTTATAATATTTACTCGATCAGCTCTAACGTTATAAGACTTTAATAAAACATTAAAAATTTAATGCATAATTTAGCTGAATGTATTTAATATGTTTTAGTATTAATTTTACTGATATAAGTTTATTACTTTTTCCTGTAATTGTTTTGAAATTTTTTATAAATATTGCTAAAATTTTACTTTTAATTTATATTTTTTAAAAATTATATTTTTAGTTAAATATTATTATTTATTGGTATTGATTCCTAAAAAATCATATATAATGTTTTTGTATGCTATTTTTTTAAAAGCACTCCGAACGTATTCGGGCCGCGGTGGCCGAGTGGTCTAGGCATCGGATCATGGCTAGCGTGTCATGAGTTCGATCCTAGTACCACTGAAGATCCGTCGTGTAGGGGAGCGATGCACGTTAAATCTGTCGAGAGCTCAAACGTCCTCCCGTTGGTGTGGTAGTTAGGAGAGGAGGGTGCCAGCTCAGGTGTCGTCCGCGTCACTTGACCATGGTTCAAAATTACACGGACCGTCGCCAAAAGCCCTCGTGTTGCTATTCAGTGCGACGTTAATATTCACTCACCCGAACGTGTTCGGGTACCTTAAAATGACTTTTATATTCAGTGGAAAAACTTTACGCTATACCATTAAAGGAAAATACTTTTATGTAACTGTATGTAGTAAATTTAAAAAACAGTGTTTAAAAGTATTTAAACTTCTATGTATAATTCAGCATAACGCAAATACGTTTCATTTGGAAATAAGCTATAAAATAATAAGCGTCGTTAATCCGAAATCACGCATGTAACTGTTTCCGAAATGCATTCTTTTAAGAAGAAATATATACCATCTTTTGAGAAATCATTTCGTTTCATATATTCTTTTTATTCCCACACATATAAAAGCATCACAAAAAGTATTTTCGTATTATCTTTTTTGAACAGAAAATGAATAAAATTTACCGAGACAAAATCGACGGAGCAGCATAAAACATTTTTTTTAGTTTGTGTGTTTAAAAAATCTTCAAAGTAAAATTAATTTTTTTTATCCTTTGAAATCTGTCTTGTAGACAGGATTTTTTAAACAAATTTTCCAGTGTGAAGATGAACTTCCTTTCTATTTCGTTTTTGCAGTACTATTTTCTCTCTCTGCTATCTGAAAATCTAATTTATACTTGCATACATGTGTCTCTACTCGTTTTGAAAAAAGGCGAAAGTGCAATGAAGCTACTCTATCTTTAATACATTTTCCGATTTTCCAAATCAATATGAGCTTTTTGTGTTGAGTTTCTGGAGATCTTATTATGTATGAGATTTCTATTCATATCTATTTTTATCAATAAAGATATTGGAACAGATGTTTGGGATTGCTTCTGTTTTTCTGGACGCGTTAGCAGTTCTTTATTTTCTTGTGCAGTAACATAATTTATAATGTTCCTTTTTCTGTTTCAGTTACAGTTAAACCAAGAATATGAGAATAGTAAAAGAAAATAAGAGACAAGCAACTGCGATATGAAACGAAAGCACTACTACGTGTTTTCATTAAACAGTTCTTTGCGACGTATTTTTATCTACATCCATTTTACGTATTTTTTCGATACAGTTATCGTAAAAAAAGAATGTTACTTATATTTGAGAATTTAATTCATTAAATTTTAAGAAGTTCGCTCTGAATTTTTTTTAAACTTCATCTTTTTTTTTTAATTTAAGAAGTGAGATTTTTTTCTTGTAAGCAATTTTCTTTTGATAGTACTGAATTAAGATTAAAAAAATTCAGGCATAAAATAATGCTGTAATTAAAATAATTAAATTAGTATTATGTAAATTGTGACGGGTGCTTACGCGTTTCACTAACCTTCTCTCAAATTCTTTTAAATTGTATTTATTTTAACCAATCCCCGCTGAGAGCTAAAAGTGTGACTTATGCAAACAAGATAGTTTCGGGTTTAGCGAGTTCGAAAGAGATATAAAAGGGAGAAATGAAATGAAGAGATGAGGATGACTACGTGTTTTGATAGAGGAGTTAACTACGTGATTGATTAAGAAGGTGATTCTAGGAAATTAGTTTAACTAAGTGAAGTTTGTTAGCTGAAGGAAGATTATCGAAAAAGATTCATTAATTCGGTTCGGACGTAACTGAAGATATCAAGGATTGAAACCGCTCTATAGATTCTTCAAGTAGTCAAGAATCCTGTTTGAAAGAGATATCAGGTCTGTGATTTTTATAGATTAGATTTAAATGCGTAGTTTGATTGTATGCGTTATTCCCCGTGGTATCAGTTAGTGTTCCGTCGTTCATAATTGAATTCTGAGCTCACACCACTGTAATTTGTTGTTCTTAAAGTTTGATTAATATTTGTGTATTTCTATCATAAGGATTAATAAATAATAGTGATTTATTATTTACGTAGTTATTAATTATGAATCTAACATACCCAAATTTAGATAATGTGCAAAGGGGAGTTAATAATCATAGAGGTAGTGAGAGACTACGACAAAATTATTAAGCTGAATACACATTGGAAGAAAGAAAATCGTTGCACAATAAACGAGTTTTTCAAATAAGATTGGTGACTTGAATGTATATGCATACAAAAAGAATAAGAGCAATAGCATAATTTGTTCCAGAGAGATTAATTATTATTCAAAACAACCATATTTTTATTCCAGAGCTATTTTAAGATATAAAAGTTGTGATTCCGCGCTTGAAGGAGTTGTCCAGTTTCTACCAAAATTGGTAATCGAAACAAACATGCATAGAAAGAACGAATTTAATTTCGAAATAATCATGTGATGTATCTCACACAATTAATCACTATTCAATGCATTCCAGAAAAACATTATTCTCTGATTTTTATATAAGAACGAAGATGCCAAACAAATGTCTTTTTCTTGAATGCTAGTTGTTATCCTGACAAAGACTGATAAATTTCTCAGAGGTGTAGAGGGATTACTTGGGATTTATTGCTGAATTAATTCCAAGTCTTGCTCTAAGTCGTGGGGTGGTTAATTTTCCGATTACGATGGGGCTGGGGGTGGGCAGGATTACCTAGGAACTGCTCTGACGGGAAAGAAATAGCTTTTAAATGACGTGTTTCATTTTTAAATGTTCTGACGATTATGGGCAGCATATGGATTCTGTTCATATTAACGTAAGTTACAAAAGAGAATAACAAAGAGTAAAATGGTCCAGGACAGGGATGGGCACACTTTTTTGGTCGTGGGTCAAACATCAGATAAAAAAATTGGCAGGCCAAGATAAATTTTTGTAAAATTTTTAAAAAAATATATACAAGTATTACAATTTGAACATGTTACTGAGATGAAAGAAATTACTAATTCATTTTGAAAAGCTCCTTATACTGAGGTTCGAAGTGTGATGTACTGATTGTAAGGAGCGAGGCTAAATGCTTATCTGCCAGTTTACTTCTGAAATAATTCTTTCAAAGTTTCATAGTTGAAAACATTTGTTCACATATATAAGATGAAGCAAACATATCACTGATTTTCTGGGAATAAGATATTAAATATGATTTAACTTACTTTCGATAATGATTTGTAAAACTCTAACTTTGACATGTTTAGGAACAACTGCTTGAGATGATTGTTAGATTGTCACTCAATTAATTCAAGCTACAAATCTGACATCACTGCTTCACAATTTACGTTGAAAGTCATGGTAAAAATATCCAATTCTGTTTGAATGGCAATGAAATCTTGAAATCTGCTTTCGAGCTCAAAATGCAGTTTTTTCAAGCCTTCTTCATAATTCTTAAGCTTCTCTTCATTTAGTGAGGGTATATAATTTAACCTTGAGAAGTGAGACATGTCATTCCTAGCTAGCTGCTAAGCGAAAATTAAGTTTTAGAAAATAGAGGAAGTAAAAAGACCACCAGTTCTTTGAAAAACAGGAGGAAAAAATAATACTTAAACACAAAGTAGGAAAGGAGATGGTTTAATTTTTTAATATATATTTTTCTTTTAATTTGCCTCGGAACGGGAAGTTAAAATTCTATCCGTGGACCGGACAGAAACTTCCAGTTGACCGGAGTTGCCCATTCCTAGTCTAAGGGTTATTTCTTTTGATAATAAGATCCACTTGTTAGTTAGTCTTGGCACACTTACAAGAAATGGTACGTATATGAATTGTTATCATCTCGTCCTACCCTCCCCCCAAGACATGTCATTTCAAACAGAAATAACTCGGTCACACACACATGGCATGCCTTCTCCTATGAATTGCATTGAAGTGTGCCGCATAATAGCTGGAGTGAGTGAATATTAACGTCCCACTTTTCAGGTACACGAGGGCTTTTGGGGACGGTCCGCGTAATTTTGAACCATGGTCAAGTGACGCGGACGACACCTGAGCTGGCACCCCCTCTCCTAACTACCACACCACACCAACGGGAGGAAGTTTGAGCTCTCGACAGATTTAACGTGCATCGCTCCCCTACACGGCGGGTCTTTAGTGGTACTAGGATCGAACTCATGACACGCTAGCCATGATCCGATGCCTAGACCACTCGGCCGTCGCGGCCTCTCATTTACCTTGTAACTATCAGGATGTGGAATAAATCCTCTGATAGTTTTGAAATGATAAAAAAATTCTTCTATGTGCATACTTATCCTATCCGCTCCTTTTCGTTGCTGTAAAAGGAAATCTTCAGTAATTCCTCCACCGCATTTTTGATTTATCATTTGGAACGTACAGGGATTGTGTGGTCTCGTTCAGTAATTATAAGAGAACAGTTAAGATCGGTGATTTTAACGCCAAAATCTTTACATTGCTCTGCTATCGAAACTTTAAGTACATCGTAGAGAGTAATGTATGTGAAACTGTAAAATGAGCTCAAAGCAGTATTTACACTAGCGTCTTTGGAATATAAGAAGGTATTTTGAATAAAAGGCTTTTAAAAAGTATGGTTGTAGTCAAAACGTATGGGAAAAGCTTATAAAAACAGAAACGTAGTCACAAGTCACTTAGATATATAGACCATGCTTCACCCACCTTTACCAAAAACAGTAATCCTCCAGTGAAAAGGAACTGATAACTCTAACGTCTAGGAATCATAAATCCCGTTATTTGCCAAATCAAAGCCTCCTAAAGGATTTGATTCCATTAAAGAAAGTAATTGAATTGCTTAGTTATATATTTTGAACACTGAAATACTATTCTACTCCAAACGTGCATCCATTGAAAACATATCACGAGTTGGTTTTACTTTATACAAAAGAATTGTAGAACTTAATTTTATATTAGGTAATCTTATTGAAATAAATTTTTAAGTAATTTGTAGCATACATTTTATACATGCATTTTTTATTTGAGAACTATTTAATTTTAGACATTGTTATTAAACCAAATTTCCTAACTATCGAATCGGATGCGTGGCTGGCATGTCGTTGAGATCGAGCCTGGTACAGCTGAAGATCTTCCGTGCAGAGGTGCCGATGCATGTTAAATCTGTCGAGGCTCAAACGAGTCGTTGGTCTGATGCAGCAGTTAGAAGGGAGGGTACCAACAGGGCCGCCGCGTGGGGGTGGCAAAATTGTTTACCGCACAAGGCGCCTGGGGCAGGGGCGCCATAATTTATAGTACTTATAGTTTTTTAATTTAGTGTTACTTACAAAAGTTGTTAATAAAAAACTTGCAATTTTGCATGTTTGACATTTTTTTAGCAATAAAATAAGATATTATTTTTTTGAATTTTATTTTTTAGTTTAACTTTGTTTTCGTATCTGTGGAATTTTTTTTTCGTTTGTGTAAAACAAAATTTGATTTCCGATACCAACAATAAAAACACGTTCTGTGTACCGTTCGCGCTTTTTTTTCGGAATGCGCTCAACTAAGAATTTGTAACATGTAACAACAAAAATTGGGAATGATTTGTATCGGCACAAATTTTTTATTTCTTGTATGCTGAGAATATGTTGTCTCTCGACGTATTTGATTTGTTTGCTTTTTGTTTGCAATGAAAAAATATGTACATTTTTAAAATTATGTAAATCGATTGATTTTTCTTCTCCAAATCATATTTTGCTTAATGTATACCTGTTATTAAATTGTTCTCAAATCTCGAAATAAAATCTTTATCGCAGCGTTTCTCGAACTGTGGGCGCGCCCCTAAGGAGGGCGTGATAACCCTACTTGGGGGGGGGGAGCGCGAGCATATTACGAAAAATCGAAAATAAAATATTTAAAATAATTATCAATTTAATAATATAATTTGCAATTTAAAATAATTCCAAAGAAAAATATATTCTTATGTTATAAAATTGAAATATACACACACACATTCAAACTGAAAAAAAAACGCACTACTTATAAATATATCAGTTCTGCACAAAGTATTTGATAATTAATATATCAATATTCAATTAAAACAAGTTCAGTATTTACTTGTGACTCTCTTGGGCTTGTCATATACACAATTTATTTACTAAACTTAATATTTATCTAATTAGTGCGTTTATAGTTAAAGTCGTATTGCATCGTAGTTTTACCATCGGAGTACACTATAATTGCATTAGGTGCATTGTTATTGTAAGAAGTGGGGCGCGATGAAAATTATGACTGAAAACTGGGTCGCAAATATTGAAAGTTTGAGAAACACTGCTTTATCGTGATATACAACACTCTTTTCGGTATCATGAATTTCTTTAGATTCTAAGCAGGATATCTATACACAAGGGCAGCCGAATTTACGATTTCTTCCAAATTTAAGATATGAATATAAAAGGTTGCAACACATAACAGAGAGAGTAATCGTCGCAATTCAGTTGAAAGTAATTTGGAATTTGTAGGGATTTCACCTAAATTCTTTTCGTTGTTTATTCAGTGTTGTGAGCTTTACTTCTTGAAAAGTTCTTGTTATTTTCAATATTTCCATTTTTTTATGGACTGTTATTTGAAAATAAACTTCAAAGTTCCATGAAAACTCTTACTATACTTATTATTACATCTTAAAAAACCTACACAAGAAGCGATTCTTTCCTAGTTACATTCGATTTTAACAACAATATGATTCATAATAAGCTAGTTTCCTCTTTCAATATTTTGCAATCTTCTCATATGATGTAATTTTACTGATGTAATTTTGCCCCCCCCTCCCTCCTCTGCTCTTTTGCAGACATGTTTTTTTATATATATATAAAAATTTATAATAATATTGTATTAAGTTTTCTTGTCCATGCATATTTTTTCTATCATTTCCTGTCTATCTCGGTGGGCTATTTTGTAGCTCTAAAAGCCCTCTGTTGGATGTGAGTTCGATCCTCCCAAATAAATTAATAGCTAGCGATTCTCCAACACGTTTTATAGCGTAGCATTTCGTTTCTGCTTCCTTTTAACGTCTGTAAATACTCGAGCACATACAAATCGTATTAGATAAATTATAAAACTAAAATTATAGATTAAAAAACAGAGAAAGAAACCAAGTGGGGTGCGTTTAAGCGCAAACAACGCCAAGAAAGAGAAGACAGTACGTAAAAATTGTAGCTTTGTGTATATTTAAAATATTCCCATATTTTTATTTTTTACTAGAGAAAATTCAACCAAGATAGAAAACCCTAATTTTTTTTCCCTTTGCACCAGGGCCTGTAAATACCTAGCTACACCACTGCCTTCTGGAAATCACTTTTTTTCAAAGAGAGAGAGTTGACGCAATTTTAAATCAGTAATTTCTTCAATTTTACTTCATTCCTTTATAACTGCAAACAGTAATTATGGATTTACTTTTGATTTATTTTGTATTTTCCCTTGAGTTTTTTAAAAGCTTTTATTTAACTTACAATGTATGTAATTTGTTCGTGTGGAATCTCGCAACTCAATTTTGAAGCTGATATCTTCATCGCATTGAGCTGAAATTTTGTATACACGTTTAGTTTGGATGACAATGCATGTTTTGGCCATTTATATTCTGATACTGCAATTAATTAAGAAGATATTAATTAAAAACATTTTGGGCGCCAACTTCGATATGTCTGCATTGTTGTAATAATTTTATTGTTACAACAATGACAAAAGTTGGCGTCAAAAATCGGTTTTCAGCCAAAATAAAATTTTATAGCGTTGCGCTATTAACTGTATTAACTAACTTTGTCTAAAAATAATTACATTCCTACAACGTAAAAATAATCTAATTTCTACAACGTATGCAATTTTTTTTACAAATTTCTATCTTTTCTTGGATTTAAATTGAAAAAAAAAGTAGAGCTATTTTATTATTAAAAGCTTTTATTTAACTTACAATATATGTAATTTGTTCGGGTGGAATCTTGCAACTCAATTTTGAAGTTGATATCTTCATCCTATTGAGCTAAAATTTTGTATACACGTTTAGTTTGGGTGACAATGCATGTTTTGACCATTTATATTCCGATATTGCAATTAATTAAAAAGATATTAATTAAAAACGTTAAACTAGTTTTGGGCGCCAACTTCGATATGTCAGCATTGTTGTAATAATGTTATTGTTACAACAATGACAAAAGTTGGCGTCGAAAATCGGTTTTCAGCCAAACTGGAATTTTATAACGTTGCGCTAATGACTGTATTAATTAACTTTGTCTAAAAATAATTACATTTCTACAACGTAAAAATAATCTAATTTCTGCAACGTATGCAATTTGTTTAGAAATTTCTATCTATTTTCTTCGATTTAAATTCAAAACAAAAAAAGTAGAGCTATTTTTCAAGTAGATTGGTACATTGTATACCTTTCTCAACGCTGCAAAGTTAAACTGAGAGGGAGCATTGTAGAATTTTTAAAAAAAATTTATCTAACTTTAATCTATGAAACTCATTCAAAAAACAATTACAGAATCGGGAAAATCATTTATTTCGTCCCGATAAGGTATAATGTTTTTTACGAAATAATAATATTTGTATTTCTTACGATTTTATTTAAATAAAATCAAAATAGATGCGGTTTTATGAAAATAATGTCTAAATCGTTGCGCATGAATTTTTTTTGGTTAAATGAATCGACATTCTATACTAAAACAGCTCATGCTTTGCCTTTTTAGAATTAATCATTTAAAAAATAAAATGCCGAAAACTTTTTTTTTACGATTTTTTCAAGAAATACACAATTAACTTCGTCATTTATGAAGAAAATCTCATGAAACTTTTTTTTCGTGTGTAGGGCAATATTACCCAAGATCTGTACGAAGATTGAAAAAATTGCTTAAAAATTACGGTTTTCAGAAAAAATTGTGTTTTTCGTCTAGTTCCCTTTTTGCGAGAATTCATTTAGCTAATTGTTCGAAAATATCGGCAAACACCTAGCAACAATGATGCATTGAATGAGATGAACATACTGAGAAACCTGTTCAGTGATAACCAAAAAGTGAAAAATAAATTAAAAGTAAAAAAGCTTTTTTAAAACAAGCTTTTAATTAAACGCGCTAAAAAGAATAAAATAAATTTTTTTTAAAACTTTTTTACTATCAAACTTTTTCCGTCATTACACAATTTATATGATATAAAAGCTTGTCGCGAGATTTACCTCTGCAGATAAACAAGTAAATTAAATAACTTTATCTGATTGATTTTAATTTTTAAAAATTTCAAACTAAGTAAATAAGAGTACTTTAATCTCGCGACGAGCTTTTATATCATATAAATTATGTAATGACGGAAAAAGTTGATAGTAAAAAAAGTTTTAAAGAAAAATTTATTTTATTCTTTTTAGCGCGTTTAAATAAAAGCTTGTTTTAAAAAAAAGCTTTTTTACTTTTAATTTATTCATATTAAAATAATCATTTTATCATTAACATTTTTATCATATTATTCAAAAAACATACATTAATTATTTGTTTCCCTTTACAAAGGAAGCAATAAAAGTAATGCACAGCTTAGTGAAATATAATAAAAAAAAATTTTATTTTGTAATTTTTCCGTGTTACATCAGCTAATTTTAAGATTTTCCTCTATATCTATAAAAATAAATAAAATTAAAGTGTCTGTTTGTAATTTCAAATTAGAAGCTTTTTACTAAATGCATTTAAAGGTATGTTCGGTACTTATATCAAAATATCAATTTTTAAAATATTTGTGTGTCTGTCGGTCTGTCTGTTTGTTCCGGCTAATCTCGGAACTTCTGGTCCGATTTTAAAAATTCATTCACCAATGGAAAACTACATTATCAGCGAGTAACATAGGATATATTTTTATTCTATATTCTTAAGGGAACGGAAACTATGCGGGTAAAACGTTGACGTTGCTTACTGCCAAGTTGGCGCAAAATTATGCATTTGGTCAATAATGGAAATTTTAATAAAAAATTTTTTACACATTTGTAACAAATAACTGAAAAATAGAGTAATTTAGCATCTTTACAAAAAGCAATTTTTAAATGGTTTTTTATTAAACGTCTAACGTTTATTACGTTACGTTTGTTAAATGTCAAACTCAAACTTTGAGAAATATCGCCAAGTTGGCTAAGAAGTTCTCAATTCCGACAATCCCAGATATTTTAATGCCAGTTTTCTCCCACTTTTTAAAGAGGGAAATGTAATAAAGTTTTAGCGAATTGCGCGCGTGATTTTGAAAATTCTATGGTAATATTAATTGACAGTTTCACATAAAAAGATTTGATTTATCGAATATTTATTACTTTGAATTTTTTAAACCTAATTATACAATATTCATATTTTGCACAAAATTTTTCACTTATACTGAACCTAGATATTTTACATAGAGGTATTACTTTGAAGATATACTAGATATTTCTATGGAGGAGAAGCCATACAATATCACTCGCCGAATAAAATTAGGGAGCTTTACGCAATACTTATTTCATCTTCGGTCTTTCTAATCCTCAAACCTTTTGGAATAAGTACAAAGACTACATGGCGGAAGATATTTTGCGACGAAAAACAACCAAATTTGCCTTTCAATGAACACATCTACAACGAAAAGCAATAAAGGTTTTCAGAATGGTTAGGAAAACGCTACATGATTTTGGAATGATTAGCCCTAGACGTGTCGACGGAAATGGTTTAGATAATGAAATTACTTGAGAATTAAGCTACGATTTTATACATTGCAACATCAAGTAACAGAATTTATCCCTCAATTAACTCCAGAACAAAATCACGTTTTCCAACAAGTGTTACGCAAAATAGAATCCGGTGGTGGTGCACTATTTTTTTCTCGAAGCCCCTGGAGGAACAGGAAAAACGTTTTTGCTAAACTTATTATTAATGGCCATCAGAAAAACCTAGAAGATAGCTGTTGCTATGGCTTCTTATGGTATAGCCGCGATTTTACTGACCAACGGTCGTACTGCACATTCCGTTTTTAAAATAATCGCTTAATCCTGCATTTGAAGATTCACTTATCTGAAATTTCAGAAAAAATAGCTCTCAAGGCAGAGGATGCTTCCACAATGTAAGCTTTTAGTGTGGGGTGAAAGTAAGATGTCTCACAAGACAGCTATAGGAGCGTTAATTCGGAATCTTTAGAATTTACGAGATAGTACAGATATTATAGGAGGAATGGTACTTTATTTATAGGATTTATTATTATTTATAGGAGGAGGTACTTGAAAATTTCAGTCATAAAACGAATATGAGAGAGCATCTTCATAATGACGTAAATTCAGAATATTATGCAAAGACGCAATTGAAAATCGGTTATGGATGTTAGGATGCAAATGCTGGAGGTTATATTTTAGTTCCAGAGAATTTTGTAATGTAGAAGGAAATGATGTAAATCTTATTGCTCAAATTTACCCGGCCTTGCAAACAAAATTTAAATTGGGATCAGTGGTTGCGCGCAAGATCAATATTGGCGCCTAAAAATGACTTTGTCAATAAAATCAACACTGAAATTTTAGACGTGTGGGGAAAATGCAGGAATATTTATTAATGGATACAACCATGGATACAGAACACAAATTACTTCATATCCCACGGAGTTCATAAATTTGCTTGAACTTTCGGGTGCATCCTCACATAAACTTCAATTAAAAATAAATGTACCAGTTATGTTTATGCAAAATATCGATGCTCCTCGTCTATATAATGTCATTGTCCATAAAATCAATATTGAAAATTTAAACGACGTGCGGGGAGGGGGATGAAGAAATATTTATCAATGAATACAATCATAGATAAAGAACAAATTACTTCATATTCCACGGAGTTCTTAAATTCACATGAACTTTCGTGTGTGTACCCTCACATAAACTTCAATTAAAACTAAATGTACCAGTTATGCAAAATTTCAATGCTCCTCGACTATGTAAAGAAAAGAGGCTTTGGATCATAAAACTTATGCAGAATATACTTGGTGCCAATATTTTAACATATGCCATGAAAAGGGATAGTGTTATACCTCGAGTTCCAAGTATCCCCCGTGACCTACCATTTCAATTCAAACGAGTTCAAATTCCAGTTTTACTGTTGCTATTAATAAAGCTAACATTTCAGGTAGTAGGAGTGCATTTAGAAAAGCAATGTTTTCCCCATGGCCAACTATGTGTAGCCTGATTCATGTGTCCAATGCCTAAATCTTCGCATATTTGCAACTGACGGAAGAACATATAATATGGTGTACAGTTGCATCTTAGAATAATATTCTGTTTTGAGCTCTTTTAAAAAGAAATTATACATTAAACGTAGATACTTTCGATTTTTAAAAATATTAATACTTTAGGTTATTGATTTTTTGTTGTTAATTATTATAATATATTACGTTTTCAGTTTTTTTAAACGAAGCTCAAGTTTAGAATTTTTAAATTTTATTGGTTCCAGTCAAGCAATAAAAAAAAATCCCACAATCCAAAATCCACAATCTTGGTAGGCCACTATCCTTCCTCTGTCGAACTCGGATACTTGATCAAAAGCTGATCGTTGTTTTCTACGCGAGACATAACTGATCATTTTTTGAAAAAAACACAAGAAAACCCAATTTTCGAACTTGAAATCGTCGAAATCTCCAAGCCTTAAATAGCGCTTTGAGGTGGCGCCACAGGCGTGCGTGATGTGTGTCTGCGCTGAAATTCTAATCATTTGCATATCTCACCTCCGCTAATGCATGTTGTAAATTTCATGTTATTTGCGTGCTTCCATCAGGGTGTTGCATTTACGGTGGCCAGCAGTGTAATTACGACTTGGACAGTTATTTAAAGACATCAACACGAGCGGAGCCGCGGGTAAAAGCTAGTTTATACGTATATTTCAATGGACTTTTATAGTACTTTTATGTTGATTAATATGCATCAATATTTGTTTTCTTTGCTTGAATACATCTTCCTAAAACACACTTGTCTATGCAAGAACAGTTTTAGAAAGTTTAATTATTAGTGTAAACATATGAAATTCCAAATAGTAGTAATTAAGGTAATACTGGTATTGAAGTTTTTTTCACGAATTTCAATGTTTAATTCCTAGCATTAACATTTTGACACTGATCGCACTTGTGCATTTGCTATAGAAATAAGAATAAATAAAAAATATCCGTAATATTTCTTCATTTTTGACGGAATGGAAAATGTTATTGCCTGTGTTGTGTAAAACATGATTTAAATAATATAAAAAATATTAATTGGATCATGACAGTCTTAACGCGGCTGTTGCTGGGATGGGGGACTTTTTTCCTGGACGCTCATATCAAGTAGGTGTCTGTTACTTTCGATATCTTGTTCCACTAGCAACTGGCGGCCGCGGTGGCCGGGTGGTCTAGGCATCGGATCATGGCTAGCATGTCTTGAGTTCTATCCTAGTACCACTAAAGACCCTCCGTGTAGGGGAGCGATGCACGTTGAATCTCTCCAGAGCTCAAACGTCCTCCCGTTGGTGTGGTGTTGTAGCTAGGAGAGGGGGGGCTCAGGTGTCGTCCTCGTCACTTGACCATGGTTCAAAATTACGTGGACCGTCAACAAAAAGCCACCGTGTTGCTAATCAGTGCGACCTTAATACTCTCTCTCACTCCACTAGCAACTGATTCTTTCTTGAAAGTATACCGATCCCCAGTCTATAATTCATTTTACTTTATAAATTCTCTGAATTTTTCTTTATAAAAATAATAAAAATAAATGCGGTAAAATATTCTTGATTCAAATGATACTACAGAAAAACTAGCTTTCAGAAACAGAAAGATTTGCTTTCATAATAAACAAGGGGAAAAAAGTTGATTGTAAATTAATGTTTACAACATGTGTAAATGATAGAAAAGCTGGTTAATATGAAATTTTTTGCCTTAATTTTGTAGAATTATTTTGTAAAGTCATTTAATTTTTTAGATTCATTTACCTTTTTGTACAACATATGTGTTGTGATTTATATTTGCACAATTCATCATATTCTGAATATAATATTGTTTATGTTTTTATCATAAAAAGATTTAAAAATTCAAATTTATCGTAACCAGTTTATTCACTGAACATTTGGTTACTGAAATACGCACATTTGTGTTAAAATTATTCTTACTTTTTGAGAAATATATTATTCTGGAATACTCTACTCATATTGTAAAGCATTTGAAATTTACTTCAGATAACCGTAGATCAGATGAAGCGTATGAACATGCAATTGCCAATGAAAGTATCGTTTCTGATTATTTGGGGGTGGATACTGATTTTCCACGAAGTCGAAACAGTTTTAAAAAAACTGTTTCAAGATGAACAAACCGACGAGACAATTCAAGACAAAAGTTTAAGGTTGAATTTTACAATATAATATTAGACACTGCTATTTCTTCAATTTCAGAAAGATTCAGTCAATTAAAAGAACATTACAATTACTTCAAGGGAGTAGTACACTATATACCTAATTTTAAAAACTGGAGTGACAATGAAATTTTAAAACATTGTGAAGAATTAGAACGAAAATTAACGGATACTAAAAATATTAATGAAAAGGACACAGATGGATTAAGTTTGTTTAAGAAATAAAATATTTCCGATGTTTTACCAAGGAGGATATGTCACCTATTGATGTTTTAAATGATATTTATGAAAACAATTTTATTGATACATTTCCAAATATTGTACTAGCTTTACGGATTTCTTTAACCCTGCCAGTTTTCGTGGCTACTGGAAAACGAAGTTTTTCAAAACTTAAAATTATAAAAAAACTACATGCGATCTACTATGGCGCAGGAGAGATTATCGGACTTGTCAATTATATCCATAGAGAGCAAAATTTTGGATAAAATAAATATAAAGGAATTGATACGAGCATTAGTAGCTGCTAAAGCTAGGCGAATCAATATATATTTGAATATATTTTGTAATTTTTATGTTTTACTTAAAAAATCTTACATCATTTTTGCTTTGTTTTGTTTTTAAAATTTATGAAATAATAAAATAAAAAAACAATAAGACAAACGTGTTTTAATATTATAATTTTAAAGCTTTTCAGTTCGAAAGTCAAATTTCGAATACTATAAAATTGTATTTCTTATTTTATTTGTAGCACTTTATAAGATTGCAACAGAACCCCATAAAGGGGCGCCGAATTTCAAGTTGAACAAGGGCGCCTAATACCCACGCGGCGGCCCTGGGTACCAATTCAGGTGTTGCCCTTGTTACTTGACCATACTTCAAAATTATGATGTCAGTCGCCAGTAGCCCTCGTGTTGCTAAAAGAGAAGTGTGGGAAACTAGCATCTGTTAATATAGGATATTTAAGGTATCCGTACTCCTTCAAAACGTCATTTTTGTCAAAATTTTCGATTTTGGAATTTTGATGTTATTTTAAAATTTGAACTTTTTCTGTAAAATGGTGCTTAAATTTTGCTTCTATCTTATTTAGAACTTAAGTTATGGGGATTTGAATTTTACTCGGTAGCTACTTTTTGAAACCGGAAGTACAAGTCTACATTCTGGAAGTTGAAAAAATGGTTGTTTATACTTTTATTTTACAAAGTATCGTTTAAATAAGCAATGGTAGAAAATTTATACACTTTAAAATATGAATTTGAGTTTTCAGAGTCTTCAAAAATATAATTGGCAACAGGATTTTACTAATATTTTTATCTACAATCTGGAAGGAAAAGAGAGTTTGCTTACGATTGTGCAACTCTTTAGAAGTTTATGTTAAATCCTTTTTTATACAGTGGGTACAAAAAGTATTTGCACACATACAGTTTTGTTCACAATTTATAAGAAAATACATTAAGAAATACAAAAATTGGCATTTTAAAAATAAAATAAGCCTATTCATTTAAATTAATTACAAAAAATATAATAATATTAATAAAAAACATTTTTTGCAACAATATTAAAATATCTTATGTCAAAAAAGTATTTGCACACTCAACTCAACTTTAGCAAATTTGCATTTTTTTGCTAATTATATTTGACAGTCATCCCGCAGTAAATAACATACGTAAGACTACTATAAAAGGAGGTATTGTCGAAACTTTATTAGTTGATTGTCAATTTCAAATTGTTATGGCACCTAAGAAATCTGAATTGCAGATTTCGTTGCGAGAAAAAATTGTTTCTCTACTTGAAAATGACCTAAGTTATCGAGAAATAGGTAAAAAAGTAAATGTTTGCTTCTCTACTGTTCGGTATGTTATAAAACGTCATAAAGAAAGAGGATCTACATCAAATAACTTGCGCTCTGGATGCCCAAAAAAACTTTCACTGCGAATTAAGCGAAAAATCATAAGAGAAGCATCGAAAAATCTATTTGTTAGTGCAGTTACATTAGCCAATGATGTCGCTTCAACATCTGGAGCTCAAATCTGTGCCCAAAGTGTTCGAAATGTTCTGCATGATGCACAAATTTATGGGAGATCTCCAAGGAAAAAACCTCTCATGACTGAGCGAAATAGACTGAAGAGACTTGAATTCGCTAAGGAATATATCAATAAGTCAATTGATTTCTGGAAAAATGTCATATTCTCCGACGAGAGTAAGTTCAATATATTTAAATCAGATGTCGGGAAATTAGTTTGGAGAAAACCTTGTGCTGCTTTTCATACCAAAAATGTGTTACCTACAGTTAAATATGGAGGAGGTTCTGTTATGATTTGGGGGTGCATGGCTAGCAAAGGAGTTGGTAATTTGTGTTTCATTGATGGGAATATGACAGCTCGAACCTATATTGATGTGTTGCGAGATAACGTGCCACAAAGTGCAATAAAATTGGGTATCAGTAATTCGTACTATTTTCAGCAAGACACTGCCGGTATAACACGTATGTGGTTGTTTTATCATGTACCCAGAAAACTTGCCACTCCACCACAATCACCAGACTTAAATCCTTTGAAAAATTTGTGGAATTCTGTGGATTTAAAAATAAGAAAAAGGAAGATTTCAAGCAAATCTGCCCTTAAACAATCGCTTATTGAAGAGTGGTCGAATACTGACCCTATTGTTACAGAAAATTTAATTAAATCAATGCCAGCAAGATTGCAAGCAGTAATAGATGCTAAAGGAATGCATACTAAATATTAGTTATTTGAAATTTGCTTGGATATTTTATTTCTTTTGTATTCATGCAGGTGTGCAAATACTTTTTTGACACGAGATATTTTAATTTTGTTACAAAAAAGCATTGTTATTTATATTATTGTAATTTTTCTGTTTGTTTTGGATGATTAAACTTATTCTGATTTGGCAATACCAATTTTTAATTTCTTAATGCTTCTTTTTATGAATTGCAAACAAAAATGTAGGTGTGCAAATAATTTTTTTACCCACTGTAGCTGAAATTTTTTTTTCATTTAAAATGGGTAACGCTAAACGTAGAATTAGTGCAAACAGAAAACGACAATTTCGTGTGGTAATGGATCTACTAATAAACATTCCAAAAATTGTAGCTCAACATCCACCAACGCCATTTCTTCAAAGATCAAAATGCCTGCTGTTTTTGATGAAGAAATGGCAGAGTATGAGCATAAAACACTTACTGGAAATAGAATTACTGATATTGAAAAACTCCTAAATGTTTTTTTACAACTTTGTTGCCCAAGCTGTTTCGAAGAAGGTTTACTGCTTTCTGAGGATTCAAAATTTGTTTGTGCTCAAATTTTGTTATAAGGTGAAAACATTGTGACTTTTACTCAGGGTTTTCTAGTTCAAAGAAAACTTTAAACTATCCTGAAGTAAATACCAGATATGTTTATGGTATGAGACAAATTGCTAAAGGTTTTTCTGCTGGGGTTAAATTATATGGTACGTTAAATTTACCCAGGCTCAGTAAAACAGTATACACTAATCATGAGAACAAACTCATGTCTGTGATTTCAGAAGTTAGTGAACTATCAATGCAAAAAGCAGCTTCTGAACTGTTAGTGTGTGTGTGTGTGTGTGTGTGTGTGTGTGTGTGTGTGTGTGTGTGTGTGTGTGTGTGTGTGTGTGTGTGTGTGTGTGTGTGTGTGTGTGTGTGTGATGCATCCTTCTAAAAATAAAATAATTGAATGTGGTGTTTCAGTTGGAAGGAACATGGCAGCGTAGGGGTTACACTTCCATGAATGGGTGCGTCGCAGCTTTGTCAGTTGACACTGGTATAGTAGTGGACATTGAAATAATGTCATCATATTGTCACATCTGCAGAAAGGTTTCTAAAATGCCTAAAAGCAGTGAATCGGAAACTTTTGCAGCAGATCACGTATGCCATAGCAATTTTCAAGGTTCTGAGTTAAAAATGGAAGCTGTTGGCGCAACTAGAATCTTCCAACGTTCTATTGTGAAGCGAGGCCTTAAATATGCACAATATTATGGTGACGGAGATTCTAAGGGTTTTATCAGTGTCAAAGATACTTATGGAAAGATAGTGTCACAAAATATGAATGCATCGGTCATGTTCAAAAGAGAGAAGGTGTGAGATTGCGCAGCTAAATTCGAAAAATAAAAATCTGTCTGGTAAAGGCAAACTCACCGACTCTTTTATTGACCAATTGCAAAACTATTATGGGATTTCTGTTCGTAGCAATGTTGGAAACCTCTCCGGTCTTCAACAAAATGTTATTGCGGCCCTGTTTCATTGCTCATAAAGTGTCAAGAAACCCATGCATGGACAGTGCCACATAGTTGGTGCTACTACCAGCGAGCACTATCTTTTGGCCAAAAGAAAATACAGGGTGTCCAGCCTTAATGTGACCCAATAGCTAATTCCCGAACCGTTCGGTTTAGACATCTACTTCCAATTTGAAAAATGTTTTTAAAAAGATGAAGAATGTTTTTACGTGCTTTTCGAACCAAAAAATCTATTTAGAAAAAAATTACAAATTTTATACGGTCCCCAGGTCCTAGCACTTATATTTAGGAAAAGATGCAGTACACAAAAACAAAGTAAACACAAAAAGTTTCATTTTATTACGATTAAAACTGGCCGAGTTATGGAACTTTGAAAATCGTATATTTCCTCAATTTTCCCGGCCGTTTTCAAGAAGCTAGTAAGGGGCCGTCTCCAAAGTGAAATTAATTGGAACTCTAATGCTCGGAGACCAAAAGCGTCATTTTGATTTTTGCAATTTCGTGTTAAATACACTGGATGAAAATTCAGATTTTTTTTAATGAAGTTTTGTGGTCGGATGAATGCTAGTTCTCGAGGCAAGGCTCTATTAATACGCAGAATACGCATTACTGGTCATTCGAAAAAGCACATCTAATACGACTGAATTGCCACCAAGTGCGTTGGTCGGTGAATGTGTGGTGCGGAATATGGAAGAGCACCTTAATTGGCCCAATTTATTTCGATGGACCTTGAACATCAGAATCATACACGAAAATTTTATCTGAACCATTAGCCGATTTTTGAAGATGAAGTTTCCTAAGTCCTCTTGATTTCTTTCTCTGGGGCTTCCTAAAAAGCAAAGTGTACGAACGTGAATCCACGAGTAAATCCGATTTACTCAATCGAATCAGCATGGCATGCAGGTCTGTGACACCAACTATGTTGCAGAAGCTACGGGCAGAGTTTCTGACGCGGGTTCGATACTGCATTTCTGCCGAAGGCAGTCATTTTGAACATTATTTAAGTTAATTTGGTCATTCTGATATAATAAAGCCCCTGATTCATGATTGGCGCATCATTCCACATTATGCTATAATCTGAACGGCAAATCCTGTATTCTTTTGCTGCTATTTGTTAAAATAAGCTGTTTTAATCTTTTCGGTACAAGTTGTATTTCTTTAATTTAACTTTTATTGTTTGCCATACAGCAATAAAAATTGTCAATCTATGATGTTTAAAACGATGTTTTAATATTACTATGATGTTTTTCTTTTGCTCTTTCTGTAGATAGTGAATTACTGTTCACTAAACTCAATGTATGTACCACCCCCTTTTCTGAGCAATTCAGGTGCTTCAATTTTATGTAGGCATAACTCGGTCAGTTTTTATCGTAACAAAATGAAACTTTTTGTGTCTTTGTTTTTGTGTACTGCATCTTTTCCAAACTATAAGTGATAGGACCTGGGGACCGTATAAAAATTTTATTTTTGTAATTTTTTTCTAAATAGGTTTTTTGGTTCGAAAAGCACGCAAAAACATTCCTTATCTTTTTAAAAACATTTTTCAAATTGGAAGTACATGTCTAAACCGAATGGTTCGGGAATTATCTATTGGGTCACATTAAGGCTGGACACCCTGTATAAAGGTTTATCTAATGAAGTATTAAACATGATATGTACCAAAGGACTACTTACTAAATGTCTGCATGGCAAAACGCAAAACTCAAAGGAGTATTTTAATGGCATTATACCGCAGAGAGTACCGAAAGAAGTTTTCGAGTGCCTCAAAACTTTAATATCTGGTGCATTGGATGCTGTTATACAATTTAATGATGGGTACGAGGGTTGTGTTGACAATTTTAAAAAAACTTAATATAGCTCCTGGTTATTTTACTTTAAAATCGTACAAACATCTTGACGTTAATAGAATTAACGATGCAGAGAGAGAGAGAACGTCATTCAACACCAAATGTAAAGCAGCGTAGAAAAATTTTAAAAGCAACCAGGGGAAAAAAATCAATGTTTTGAGGGTAAAGAGGGTGTTATTTATAAATCAGGTGCATTTTAAGTATACCAATTGTGTTTAATATTAAAAATTACAGTTTAAAGTTTATTTCTGATTTATCTCAAAATGCATTTTTTTAACTTATTGATATCTGACAACGTAATTATCAGAAAAAGTTGTGAACCAAATTAGTTTAAATTTTACAAGTACATTTATTTTATAGATTTAAAGAACCCCTACCACATTCCCATGATTATAGAGTTAATATGTTTTTAGTAACTAAGGTGTATATCATGTCTCGTAATAATTTTTTAGTGATTTTTCAATGTAGCCAATGTAGTACCAGCCCTAAAAAATTTTATGATGATCAACATCAAATTAACAGAAGTGATATTTTTGTTTCCATTTGAGTTATGTGCGTTATTCTAACAATGAATTTAATTACAATTTTCACTATATTTTTCTCTAATTTTTTTTTGTGCTATAAGTAAAATATTAAATGCATTTTTCATAGCTTTAAGTTATGTTTCATCAGTAAAAAAAATATTTTACTAGCAAATATTACAGTTTTTCAAAAAATTTTCTTCGAAGGTGTACAGATACCTTAATCCACAAATCATAAATTTTTAGTTGATAGGGGGGGGGATGGAAGTATCCTTAATATTTGCTTTACATGTATCATTTGCGTTTGCCAAACAATTGCGATTAGAAATCTGCAAAATAAAATAGAAGATTAAATATGTTAACACTTTTATGTTATTTAAATGACTACTAAGCTTGGAATTCTCTGAATTGCCTTGAGATAAAATTGGACGTGAATCATGCATAAAAAATTGCTCCTTTCAGAGTAAACATAAATTTTTGTAGTGTAATCTTTTAAGAAATGCAGTTCTGTTAGATTAGTTTCGTAGTGAAATATAGTTTATTCAATAAGGAAATGTCCTATGCTTTCTTTTTCTTCGAAGAAACGAATTTGTACGATTATTTAATTAAGTTTGAAAATATACACTCGTTTGAATGATTAAAATTGTTCCGAAATATTAGGTTAGAAAAGAATTAAAAAACAACGCTGATACATTTTTATCGTTTTTTTTTTTTATTGAAAAATAAAAATGCTTAGCATTTTCATAGATTCCTTTGATAAACTAGATACCTGACTTACTTTTATTAACGTCGTTTAAAGTTATAAGAGAGCTATTGGCAAGAGGGGTGATAACTAGAACCACCTTAAAAATTTAATCATGCACCCCCCCCCCTCTTCTACGACGGACCTCGTGATTTTGAACCATGGTCAAGTGGCGAGGACGACATCTGAGGGGGTACCCACCTCTCCTAACTACCACACCACACAAACGGAAATGAAAAATGATGGCAAATATAAAGAAAAATAGATTTCGACACGGTTCTTTATATAAAGATAAATTTTGTTTTGAAAAGGGATTTTTTATGCGAATTTTTCCAATGCGGCATTTAGTTTCCGAATGCGCTTTGTGTATACTGAAGAACCGTTACTTTATGATCACTTATTTGATATAAATTAGGGCTGCATTTCACCCTCAATACCACCAATAAAATGCAATGGTTTTTCGGTGCGTGAATGTATATGACACAGCATTACATTTTTAGAATAGAATCAGTTAAATTATCATCTAATTGCTCCAATTAATACACACTCACACAAATTGAATGATCATTCCAAAAGAAGTCGTTTAAATGTGTGTGTGTTTTTTTTTTTAATATGGGATTTACAAACAGTACCAAATGATTTTAAAAAATTTTATTTTGTTGTATTAATATGACTTTAGAGATTTGGATAAAAAAGTCAAAAGAATATTTTTGTCTGCGCTTCAATATTGAAATAGGATTTATTTTTCCCGAAGTGTAGACTTCTAAAGTAATTTATAATTAAAATTCCAATGATTATATTACACACACTTTGTTTTTAGAAAAATATACACTTTTATTTACTAAAGGTTTTATCAATTCAGTGTGGTTACAAATTTTTAGGTCAGACAGAATAAACCTAAACCATGGAAAATCACATAGTAAAGCATGCTAGGAAACGCTTTCCTAGCGCCTTAGTGACGACACAAAACACAAGAAATACAGTACACCAGCGTTTCTCAAACTGTGGGGCACACCCCTATAAGGGACATGATAATTCTACTAGGGGAGCGCGAGCATATTGAAAGGTCGAAAACAAAAGATTATTCAAAAAATTATTAATTGACTGAAATTAAACAAACCAAAAGTTATTCCTACATATTAAAAAATAAAATACACATTTATACCGATATAATCCTATTAATATTATAAATGTGAATGTAAGTTTGTTTGTTTGTTACGCTTTTACGCCTAAACCACTAAACTGATTTTAAAAATTATTTCACCAATAGAAAGCTACATTATCAGCGAGTAACATAGGCTATATTTTATTCCCGTATTCTTACGGGAACGGAAACTATACGGGTGAGCGTGAAACTGAACGCCAAGATGAACGCCAAATTGAATGCGAAGCTGAGCTAATGAAGTCGTTGTTTTGGTTACTGGCGACCGATGCTCTCCACGAGACATAATATTCCGCGCACATGATAATACGCTGACACATGTCATAATTTTTTTATGATAGTTATCCCACTGTTCAATTAAGTATGACATTAGCTCTGTTTCGCATGCACTTTTAAAAATAATAAATAAGAGGTTCATAAACAAAACAATTAGAGTAACAAAAAATTTCTAAGTTTACGGTTAGTTTTAATATTTTTTTTCATTATTTAATTACATTTTCCAGTCACATTTAAACAAAAGTTATCCTAATCCTAATAATATTATAAATGCGAATTTTAGTTTAATTGTTTGTTATGCTTTTACGCCAAGCCACTCAATCGATTTTAAAAATTTTTTCTCCAATGGAAAGCTATAGTATCAGCGAGTAACATAAGATTTATTTTATCCTTGAACCCACATTTTTTAAAACTAAGCTCAACTTTAGAATATTTAAATTTCAATGGTCCCAGTCGACATCCCAGTCGAGCAATAAAAATACATCATATTTTATTTATTTTCTTATAATTATGACTTCGACAGCTATTTAAAGATATCAACGTGAGAGAAGCCGCGGGTAAAAGCTAGTACACTTATAAATGTATTAATATTGCACGATGTATTTTATAACTAATTTAACAATACTAAAATAGGAACAAGTTTAATAATTACCAGTGAACCCACATGGGCTTGTCATATATAAACTATATACAAAAATTAGCACTTATCAATAATTTGTACTGTTTATAATTAATCTCTTAACTATTATCTAAAAGTTACGCAATTCGCTCGCCAATGCTACCGTTTTTCATGTAGACGCACGTATGTGATGTATTGGATGGGTGGGTGGGGGTGGGGGTGTAGAAAAGGAATAAACAAGCAAATGCTCTGAAATGAGTAAATCCTTCGCAAACACTATCAAGGCTCTTTTATTACATTCCAAGCTTTCGGAATAGTTTTATGTTTAGCAGTACACAGAAATGATCGTACTTCGGAAAGACGTATATATACGTCTGGGTCAATTAAAGTTTTGGCTGAACGAGACGTTTATACACGCCAGTGGTACTTAACAGGTTTAAGTCCTATTGCACAGCTTTAGCTTCAAAGTACAGTATTATTTAATTCAATACATTGTGTTATTGTATGAAGGGGAGGTTGATGGAAATTATGATTGAACATTGGGTCGCAAATATTTAAAGCTTGAGAAACACTGCAGTACAAGAATAAGAGGGGAAAGCGTATTTATTACCCTTAGTACAGCAAAAAACTATGAAAAAAGGACATTGAAAAAACAATGATTATCTTCAAAGCAGGGGCTCGAAATTAAAACCATGGTCGTGATGAAAGTCTAGCATCTTCAATGCATTTAATCCTGATATGACTGGCGAGAGCCAGCGTACTGGCACCGGGATTGTTCTGTACCAATTCCAGCACAGCTCCTCATTGTTTGGCTTTGTTTTTCTTCGTTCAAGTTTCTGTGTTTTTTTTTTCACGAAGAAGAATCCGCTGCCGGACAATCTTCATGTAAGCATGAAAAGAATGGATAGTTAGAAATTTTCCTCCCGGAATAGCGTTGGGCGTACAACCGTCAGATGTATACCAGCTACCTCAGCGCTCGTGTAACGTTCCATCCTACTACTGTACTGTCTGTAGGCGAAATGAAGCTTCATAGCGAGCGCGACAGTAAATAACCACGTGTGCACATGCTCTGTCATCTGATGCTTCAGTATACACTGCGCCATCGCGTACACTTTTCAAAGACCTCCCAACATTTTTACTATACTAAAAACAATAAATATGTTTTCTCCACTTATTCGTGTCTTGTCATTCTTGTGTTTTGTATCGTCTCTACCTCACAAGAAAAGTGTTTCCGATCATGCATTGCTATGCAATTTCCCATCGTATAAATGTACTCTATCTGTCCTGAAGGTTTGTAACCACTGTACCGATACATCCTGTGTATTGTTCCGCCATTGTACAGTAAAATATACGATTTCTTTTTTTACGAACATTTAAATTTAGGTAACGTAAATGGAGTAAACTACTGAGTGCAAATTCTCTAATGATTTTCAGTAAAATAGTTAAATAATCAATATTTCAATTAGCACTAATGTTTATCTAAAAATTGTAATGCTTAAGACTTAGTGTCTTCAAAGAACTGAGACATGTTTGTGAATAAATGTGATCACTTTAGCGAATCAAAAAGAATTTAAGAAAAACATAGAATCTCTTAAAATAAGCTTCTAGCTTCGGGCTATGTATATAGTAGAGGATTTAGTCTACGAAACTTTAAGACTTTGTTGTACATTAACGATTTAGTAATATTTGCCAAAATAAGAATTTGGCAATATATTCTTGCAAAAAGATTGAAGTGTAATAGAATCAGAAATTGGAAATAATGTTCTCTTAATAATTTTGTTCCATTTAACTCAAAACATTCAGTTTATCAGTGCTTCAGATTTTCCTTAAATAAGTAATATTTATGTGCATGTCCCAAAGTAAGTGAAAAATAATTTTGAAGATCAATCGATTTCAGAATCATTCCTCCAGCTTTATATTTCGTTCCTTCTTAAAATATATCTAGGGAAAAGTAAGGCAAACTTCTGCTGATAAGAAAAAATGTTTCAAATTATAATTCCATCAAAATTTTTCTAATTAAAATAGTGAAGCTTAAAACATTTTTTTTCTTCAATTTCATCTCCTGAGTTGTCGAAAGATTCAAAAAAGGATTTGTTTTTTCCCCCGATAAAGGCGCAAAACATATCATGTACATCACATATCATTTAAAAACGGAAAGTTTCATCGCAATAAAGCCTGCTGACTTTTACAAGAAAACATAGTTTTATTTTTGACTTTTGTGTTTTTTGACGAATGACAGTGTGTGTGTATGTGTGTGCGTGCGTGCGTGCGTGCGCCAGAATTATTTAGAATATTTCTTTTTATCATCATAATTTCATAAAAATTTATATAAAATATAAGAAAGTATTATATATATGTGTGTATGGGACACAATTCTTGATGCCATTTTTAGGAGGATGCTGAAAAACGGAGGATTTTAAACGGAACTCTAAAAAATTTTAATGATTACGGTGAATCTAAATTTGCATTGGTGTGAGGCAACCGAAGGAAGAGATATCTAAAACTCTCTATAAATTTTATTCTATTCAATTTTAAATCAAATGTCAGAATTAGCTAATAAAAGCAATTTAGCCTAATTAATGTTAATAACTACTTATTAATAATATATGAAGAATTACAGACACACTAGTTAACAAGTCTTGTTAATTAGTCTCGTTAACAGAGGATCCCGAGGCCTTGTTATCAATGACATTGATAACAAGGCCCAGGATCCATGTTAACAAGACAACGTATCCTCTGTCAAGATACGTTGATTAGCTAAAGTATAGTTTCCACAGATATAACTCAGATATATCACTAGCAACATCATGCTGCAGCATAATGTTGAAAGTGATGTTACAGCATGCTACAGCATGATCTTGCTGCATCATGGTGTTGCTTCCTCCTTGACCTCGATTCACTTATCTTTAAATAGTCACCTTCGTTTAAACAGCTTACAGTTTCTTCTCAGAAAGAGGTTCTAAAACTTAACAATTTATTAAAAGTATTTACCCTTGTGGAAGAGACTAACCCAAAAAGAAACCATTAAAATTTATGTATAATTTAATATGACTGATATCTGGAACTTTGAATTAAATAAATATAAAAACTTTTTCTATTTCTAACTTTCGCTATCGTTTGACCAACAAAATTGTTTACTTTCAATCAAATTTAGAAAAGAACTACACAAATCAATATTCATTCCCACTATACGCTTTCTAACCAAATATTTTAATTAACTAGAATGTAATCTTCATAATAACAGTCATAATTAAACAACTGTTGTAAATAAAACTCCCAAGGGGTTTGGATTTTTCATAATGTATGATAAAGAAATTCAAACAATCGTAGAATTTTGATCTAATGATCTCATATACATACTTCCTTTTCTGTTTCTTAAAGAAAAAAATTTACCCGGAGCCCAGCACCGAAATAAAGCTTTCTGAATGGAGAAAGTTCGGAAAACTTTGGACAGAATGACAAATGAAAGGGAAAGAATCATTCCGAGTAATAATCGAGGATAAAGAAACATGCGGGGGAAACGTTCGCTTTTATATCTATCATGTGATTTTTTTCTGTCCTTGGCTTAGATTCCAGTAGAAGAGAACAAGAAGAACTAAGCAAGACATAACTATCTCCGGATGTCCTTAAAATTTAGAAAACAAGCAATTCATAAATACTAACTCGAAATGAAGAATGGAAGCATAGCAACCTCTACACATATGATGTAAAATCGTAAATGTTTCCATAAATAATGATTAAACTGTCATTTCATGAATTTGCTAGTTTTTAAAATAATAAAAGATAAATATTTAAGATAATAATTAATTTAGAGTGGAACAGACCTGAAATATTTGACTCCCCTTATATTGGAACCAAATAATTAATTTTATCCAATTAACGAATTTGTATAAATTCATAATAAATTTTATGTTTGCTTTTCCTCCTCAAAATAAACTTTTATTACAGATTCTTAAAAAATCCTTATAGATTGACTGTTCGTATTCTAATAACTCAAATCATTCATGAAAAACAAGAATTATATCTGCAAATTAATTTTCATATTTGTACAATTGCTGAATATTTTACAACTGTAAAAAGGTGCGCACGCGATATCCGTAATTTTCTCTTAATGGCGTTCACACAAATATACTCTTCCCTTGTTTGTACCTGATAAATTTCAACTGTTCTATTAAACCATTAAAAATATATTCAAAAATTCAAATTAATGTGTTTATAATTTATTCTTTTTAGATGTATATATGTCTAATCTTTTATATAACTTCTGTGGAACTGCTAAAGAATAATTTGATTTCATTACTATAAGCAGAAAAAAAGTGTTATGTAGACCTAATAAACTCATTTAGTGTGCGTTTGGTTAGATAGATTCAATCGCAACTAGTTAATACACACATATTATTATGACAATAACTTTTGCAAATATATTGAAACTAATATAGTATATACATACAAATTTTTGTATTGCATAGTATTTCTCAAATATATTCAAAATTATGGCTTAACTTTTTAACTGATTATTTCGGGCACGCACTAGTGCTCCAAAATACACTTATGTCCATAAATTAAGGATAATGAAGTTCAGGTAAAGAAAGAGACAGAAGCAAAACAAATTTGACTTATTTGTAAAGTCTATTTATTAAACAAAAGGTAAAGAGCAAAAAAGATGCTATATGTTTGACATAATTAATAAAAATTGCGATTTTTACTCCCTGGAGCCATTTCAAAAAAGAACCTATTTACAAAAAACAGTATAACATAGTTAGTATGATGGTTAATACGGAGTATGTCTCCCGGACGATGCAATACAGGCCTTACAACGCCTACGCACACTGAGTATCAAATTATCAATCTGATCTTCGGGAATATTACACCACTCATCAAGCAATGCCCTCCGAAGTTCCGGTAGACAGGTGGGAGGGGGCTGACGGGCTGCAATTCATCGGCCAAGTATATCCCACACATGCTCTATGGATTCAAGTCCGGTGAGTATGCTGGCCAATCCATACGGGTGATATCCTCCGATTGAAGGCATTCGTCTACAATGTTTGCACGGTGAGGACGGGCGTTGTCATCCATAAACAGAAATTCAGCACCCATGGCGCCCCGAAACAAACGTACATGTTGTTCCAGAATAACATCCCGATAGATGTGGCCTGGCATCGTTACACTCTGAACATGCAGGTCAGTTCTGGAACCAAGAATAATTCCTCTCCAAACGAGTCACCCTGCACCACCGTAACGGTGTCGTTTAATGGTGTTCTCTTGGTGGTAACGGGTACCTGGCACTCTCCATATGAAAGTCCGGCGAGAATCAGACTGCACACTAAACCTGGACTCGTCGAAAAACATCGCACAAGACCACTGTTGCGGTGTCCACAATGCATGTTCTCTACTCCAGGTTAATCGCAGGCGACAGTGTGTTGCGGTAAGGGGAACACATCTGACAGGCCTACGAGCCTATAGACCAATGTGCCCTAAGCGTCTGTACTCGGTGTGCCTTGAAACTGTCGTACCGGTAGCTGAAGAGAGCTGACGAGATAGGTCTGATGCTGTGCTCCGTCTGTTTTTTTTTTTGGCAGTAACTGCCAAATACCGGTCCTCATTCGGCGTTGTAACTCGGGGGTGACCTGTGATGTAACATCTACTCACATTACCATCATCTTGGAATCGTTGCCAAAGCCTGGAGATGACAGTCTTGGGGATTCCAAGTTCCTCGAAAACTTCCAGCTATGTACGTCCACATTCCAGTCGTTCTATAATTCTACTACGTAAAAAATTATCCAAATGCTTCCTTTGTGCCATAACTATGCGGTTATTGCACTGAAAGGCTTCTAAAGCTCTTGTGAACAATTTTACTTCTCTGCGACCATTCCTTATATACCCCTCTTTTACACTCTCGTCATTGTGACGTACTATGCGCGCCATCTGGTGGTTTCCTGTAATTTGCATATTCTTCTTCAAGATGTGTGTGATAATTCTACAGGTGAAATTTTTATTTTAGAGTTCAATTTCTGTGTGATTCTGAATTATACTTAATTTATGGAAATGAGTGTATCATACTCGTGTATTATACGGGGAATTTACTATAGGTGGTGTAGATCGCTTTCATCAGGAAATATCCTTTCATCGAACAATCCGAAAACGCCAAAAAAAATATTAAGAAAATATATTTTCACATTTAGTGGACAAGGTACTCTGGATCCTTTTTAGCTCTATAAAAATGTAGTCGGAAATCGAATTACTTTTTTTGAATTTCGAATCTAAGTTGTTGAAGAGTCTTTACTTAAATATGATGATACATTTTCAGGGCAAAAAAATCCTTGCAGAGCACTTACAGTAGGTAAACCTGTTCGTTTTGCTGAAAGGCATTTTATATCCCGCATTCCGCCTGCCCTGCGAAATGTCAGCCTACAAGACACAGCTAAGTTTTTTGTTTAAAAAAAGGATGCAAATAGAAAAAAGATAAGGAAGGAAACGCGAGATTCTGGCATAATAATTGTGGAGTTACTCTGTGCTTGGAAAAGTGTTTAATGTTATACCACACAAAACGGAATTATTTAACTTAAATGTATTCATTTTTATTTTTATTTCATTTTTTAGAAAATAATGCTCTATTAGAAGCGGATTTTATCATTGCCACACTGTGGTGCAGCCACTTCAAGCGAACAGGCGGGTGTAATAAAACCTAAAATATTTTATACGAGAAATTCAAAATATCAGTTTTTAACTACTAAGTATATTTTATTTTGCACTAAACGTTCGATTCTTGCCAATAAAAAAAGGGACAATTTCTGTACTCAAATCATCAAAATAAAATCACAGTTAAAGGGGTTAAATAAAAACTTTAGATTTGAATAGAATGAGAGCAAAGCGAATTGAAGTAAATCTGTAATTGATGTTTCACAAAATAATTCTCTCATAATAAACTTATAAAGGTTGCTTAAGATTAAAAGTGGAATTGACATGCGACAAAGATTTGTCATTTCATTCTTGATCTGAAATAAATCGATTCTGTCGTTTGGTGATTTATATGCATAATTTTCATTTAAATTATGAAAGAGATATATAAAGAAATAGAGACAAGAATCAGACATTAGTACAGGATGTTTTGCAGTATCATCCATAAAGTTTCCTCAATACGAATAAGTGTGTATAAAAGTTTTGTAATCAACGGAATCGCATCCTTTGCTTCATTTTCATAAGCAGAAGAATGTTGGGTATACTGTGAGTAACATTATTGAGCTACTTCATAAATGCATGAACAAGAAAAGAGGAATAAAAAAGCACTTTTATTTGACCTTGTGAGACAGTCTTAGGTGACATTGACGAATCGTTTCTTGGATAAGGTGGCAACAATGAAAAAAATGTAGCATCGTTAAGATTTTTTGGAGAAAAAGCATCCTTATATAGAGATTTTCGCTCTACTTCATTTCTGGGATGTTCTAACAGATAGATCTTTCATTAAATTTTCGGATGAAAAGGACCATAAATCAAAACTAGGTAGCTATTCGGCTACCCGAGATAAAACAAAATAGATTTTCAGTATGACAAATGTAATCAATATCCTACACAAAAATATTACTTTTTTGGATTTTGCCTTTTTTATCAATTCAAATTAAATTTAAATTATGTTATTTTTAAAATATTACTTTCAGAAAAATTCTAAAAACATAAATATGCACATCCTATATATAAATATAGGAGAAAATTTTCAAGTTAAACTGTATATAAATATTATATGATCCTCAATTTCTTTGAAAGTTGTATAAGTCAATTGTATATTATAAGGGAATATTTATTTACCCCTTTCAAAATTATATTTGTAATTTCATTAACTACGTAAATTTATACTAACAAAATAATGGAAATTTTGAAGGATTTTTTAAGAACTATTCATAAATAAAAAGTTCTTAGCAGATTGCATTCAATGTTATAATTAACTATCTTTTTTTCAAAAATGGGCTTACGCCTCTTTAAAAGAAAACAGCTCATTTAAGAAATCTTTTATAACTCTTTTTATAATCAATTCTTAAAGTTTAATTTCAGATTTTAATCAACTCTAAAGAATTTCAATTTCCGTAGTTCGAAAATGTATTTTTATCATACTGGTTTGCTGATAACTGACATAATTCTATGATCCAAAATCAAAATTATACATTTAGTTCTAGTTATCTAGCAGTTCTTCTTTGATTTATTTTCCTGATTTAACTGTACAAAATTAAAATTAAATTATAGCAAAAAGTGTACCTCATTAATAATTTTAAAAATTTCCAGTGAGAGACTAAACTTTTTAATAATTCGAAAGGTTTATTTCATTCGTCTCGATTGAATTCTCATTTCCAAAATATTTCATTAATATTCATATTCCAGTCTAACTTATAAAATACAAAGTATGGTAATTATGCGTTGCAGAAATTCTTATTGGCTAAGTAACGAGCTTTTAAAAATTACAAAATCAACCAGTAAAAGAATTGCCGTATTGGACTTCACTCCAAATCTCCACGTTAGCTTAATGGAGAAAATTAACGAAAAAGGACTCAGGGTATCGTTTTCACTCCTGAAATAGTTAAAAAGTTTGAAGTCTGTGGCTATAGGAGATTTTCTGTTTTCTTTAATGTAAAATAAACAAACAAGCAAATTAGAACATTTATAAGATCCATGGTAAGTTTATGATCGGAGTCTAGATTGTCATTGACAGCGATTTTCAAACCGAGTTCCACATTAGAATTTTTTTATTCTATCTCATACCATCATGTAACCTAACTGAAACCATTTAGACATTTAATTAATTAAGACCCCATAGAACGTGATGTTCAAGTTGAAGCAGTGAGTCAATACAAATCGTCCTTATTACTTGACAGTAGCCATCGCAGAGCGGAAAATTAGGAAAAGACGATATTTATATTGTAAAAGGAAATGCAATTAATAATACTTCTTTTGCATTACCTATTCTGCTCTGATTAATTTAATGTTACAAAATATTCACTTAACCATAGGAATAATTAAACATTACAGTACAGTGTGTCAGATGCTTTCAAAAATTCCTGAATACGATATAGTCTCGCTGTCACTCAATTCTTCACTTACTTCGCAGTCATTCCTTTGAGACTTTAATCCTATTCATTTTCTTTGAAAGAAAACTTGAATATCGAGTGTCCATCAAACTCTTTCACGGACCCTTCCACTTGAATTAATTAGTCGCAGCTTCAAAGAAACAACTTGTCATCATCATTATCATGCTTAGATCCTTTGTTTTTCAACGTACTTCTGAAGGTAAAATGTTTTGGAAGTGAATTTATATTATAAGAAACTTTAATTTCGGTACAGGTGCGTAAAGGTCTTTTGTAATTGCATCATATGCTTATGAAAATTAAAAGCTTGTTCGACTATCGTTGAACGATTCAGCTTAAACATACTATTACGCACATTATTAAATAAAGAGTATTATTTTTCATATATATATATATGTATGTATATATATATATATATATATATATATATATATAATATATATATATATATATATATATATATATATATAAGGAAATGATATTTAGCCGAGATTTTTTGTATGAATTTTAATTCAACATTTAATTTGCAGTATAATTATAAAATAAATTATTTTTGAGAACTAGAGCTTGTGCGTATGTATGTGTAAATGTTAGAGAGATGGAGAGATGGAAACATTCTATATACTTCTACATTCTAGCAATTTTTTTCGTTATTCGAATAAATAATATTATTCATACATATACAAATACGTAAAAAAAAAACCATTAATGCTTCTTCTTTTGTATTTAAGTAGTTAAATCTAGAATTTTTCAGCCTTTCCCTATACACAAAATTGTATAGTACCTTTGAAAATATCTTATCAGAAAAAAAAATTACAACTGGCTGAAAAGTCTAAGCCCTCACCATGTGCCTCTGTTATGAAAGTTCATCATTATAAAAATGTTTTTAAATCAAATTTGTAAGAAACACTAATTTCCAGCCATTTTTTTTCACTTTTCATGCATAAGGAATATAAGATATGAGATAAGACTTGTTAAATAATAAAAAAAGATTAACTACAGAATTATTTAAAAAAGAGATATACTTTTGATTTTTTTTTTTATTATCAGCCATTTTATCATCAATGATTTTCTTAAAATTAGTGATTAACATATCAAATTCAGTATTAAAAATATGCTGTGTAAATATGAATTTTATTGAAGTGAAAACTTCTTTAGCGGCGTTGGGCACTTTTTGGTAGGGGAAAATCTTATGGATTCGCGTCACCGACATGCTCTGACTGGCGCATGCGCAGTGTGCTGTTCGCTTTAGACACTTTTTGGATGGGTGAAATCTTGTGCGTTCGCATCACCGACATGCTTACAGCAGTATCTCTGTAGCTATACAGCTGACTTATAGTGCTGTGTATATCTTATAAGTGAAATTGAATGGATATAGAGAAAAGTTCAATGTGTATATTCTGTACATTGTTAAAATAGTGTTTTTGTTTGATTATTATTTGAATCGTTTAATTGAAGAATCACTGTGCAGTACAATAGTGAGTACTAAATAAATACACTAATATTTTTAAGATAAAAAATAAATAACAGAAAATTATTTTAAATACTTGCATTTATTTTGGCGTTTAAAAAATTTATATTATTTAAAATTAATTTAAATCTTCGTATTTATTCTGGCGTTTGAATTTTTTAAAATTTATTTTCTAATATTTAACTTCTGCAATGTGTATCACGCAATCCGGATTAGTACTTCACTGTGGCTCAGACGTTTTCTTACTACCGTGCTAAAAAAGACATCTAGTTGTTCAATCATAATTTTATCGTGGATTTTTAAATTAAAAATTTTATCAAATCAAATAATAATTCAAAATTAATGTGTTGAAGTTTAAAATATGGTTAAAAATGCAAAATTAAAGTTTAATACCTTATATCATTAAAATCTTTAGTTTAAAATAATAAAAACGGCTCCGACTTTAATTTCATTAAATATTTTATTTTATTTTTAAATTTAATACTTCGAAATCATTATTTATTAATTTAAAATATCAAAAAGTAAATATATGCTCTTTTATTTTTGCAGAATGATTATATATAATTTTATATCATTCGATTTTATTATTAGAAATTTACGAAAAAATATTGTGAGGGAATTAGGGTTATTTTAAATATCCGTTTTTCATATTTGCTTAGATCCTTAACATTTCCCCCTAATATCTGCTTTGGCAATGACTATTCACAAATCACAGGGAGGTACTTATGATGCTACTGTCTACGAATGCGATCGCAAACATCCTAGAGAATTAGTTTACGTAGCTTTAACAAGAGTAACGAGGATTCAAGGTTTATTTTTGGTTACTCAAGATAATATTAGCAGCAGCTGGAAATTTTGGATTGGTAGAACAGGAACACCTCTAAATGCTCCAGAAACAGATAAACATCATAAAAGATCAACAAGTCATCGAGAGGATCTAACGTTAAAATTGAAAAGGTTACAAAACAATACACTCTACAAATGGTCACCAAAACTTTTCTAGAATTCATCTCCAACAAGAAAGAATTATCGATATTTTCATTCAATTGTCAAAGATTGCATGCGCATGGAGCTGACCTAAAAAAGTTAAATGTTCTGCTTTTGTCGGAAACTCGTATGAAAAACGAAGAACCACTTGATATTCCGAATTTCAACTTTGTTGTAAGTTATGAAAGACCCGAAGTTCCAGCAGCAGGCGTAGCTACATATTTATCACAGTACTCAAGATACGTCACACTTCATTACTTCACATATGGACATACATAACTAAATTCACTAGAAGCATTGGCGTTAATGTTTCTGATATAGGCAAAATATGCTTTGCTCGTTGCAATTCTGAGAATGGGCAATACACATTAATGGTTGCCGTTTATATTTCGCCTGGAAAATCTATGAGACAGATATAGCAATTTTTATTCGAAAATTTGATTTATACAAAAGAAGTTTCGGAAATACTGGATAAAAGATTTGGTGAAAAATATGATAATGTACCGATGATTTTAAGTGGAGACTTCAATATTAACTTTGCAAATGATAAAAATCTACCACTAATTGAATTTCTAAATGAAACACTTAATTTAAATATGTCCAATGGTTGAAATCTCAGTACTATAAAATATAAAACGACGATCCATGCGGTTTTTACACACAGACGCGATACTTAGATAAATTTGAATCATACATATTCCTTTCTTACTTTAGTTACCATACGCTATTGTATCTTTTTTAGAACAAAACAAAATGATTGAAAGTACAAAAAGTCTAAGTACTGTTGAAATTAATGCTGACAATGATGCAAAAAATTAAAATAATGTTAAAAATCAAGTACATTGAAATTTAAGTATATACAAATACTATCCATAAATAATATGATTGTGTATTAATTGTTATTTCAATTGGACTGTATTTATATTTTGTCATGTTCTTGTACAGCCCGTAATATATTTGAATAATAAAAACCATATAAACATGCATTTAGTTGTTGCTCGGAGTGTCAATGTTGATAATTCAAACATTATGAAATTTCAAATTTTAATACTAAAAGTTCTAAGTTTTCACTTCTATCGGCAGTCTCTATAACTGCCAATTTTTTTTCAAAATATTGGACGCTCAAAGTCTTAAGGTCTCTCGTTTCTTAAGGTATCTGCCTACGTTCGGAGACAAGTTTTCTAAAATGCCCGGCGATTATTAATTTTATGTTATTTTGTTCGTGTTTATGACTTGAATTAATGAAAAACACCAATAAAAGGAAATTATATTACAATTAATTTTATTGAAATGGGGTATTTTAGTTAAAATTTGATGAAAGTTATACCGAAATTCAAAACAGTCTGCTTGGAATTAGAAGCCATATATTCAAATTGTTTATTTACACAACCTATTTAACACATTTATAAAGGCAATGGAATATAAAATCTATAAAATATATTTACAGTTACCAAAATGTTATAACTCATTGCACATTTTCTTATAGAAAATTTTATAAAATGCTGGTGTTCGTAACAATAAAGATTTTAAAATTTTAACAAATAAACTATTGGCGATATAGATAAATGTCTAGTTCATTGTCTTTATCACATACTTGAAATAACATGTATATGAATACGAAAGAAATACATTCATGAACTTTTGAGATATCAGGGCTTAAGGTAGCATAGCTTTGACAAAAAAAGTACAATCTTCATAAAATATCATACATATATATACATGTAATTTTTCAAGTCAACGTCAAGCTTTTTTAAAAACAGTTTTATTCAGCAAGCAATCGAGACATCCTACGCTGAGAGAAAGCGGACGCCGATTGAGATTTTAATTTGGCTGACTACTCACGTCCAGAATTGTTAAATTACTCTTTTTAGTTTGTGTGTTCTATTTGAAAGTGAAGGATGGCATATGGAGGCTATGAGAAATAATGATCTGGGATTAAAAGAATTTTGCTTGGAATATCTGTTTTAAGAAATAATTGGATGTTTATTTTCAGACTTGAAGATGTTACGAAAATAAAAGTTAAGTGGTAAATAGGGAATTTTATTTTAGATCTAATTTAACTATCCTTATATATATTATTATATTATATATTATTCCAGTAATTTAATCTTGGACATGTTTTTAATTTGTAATGGTCTTGGCTGTGTTATGACTCACGTGTAAATAATAACTAGCTACCATCTAACGGGAATCTTTTGAAGTATGTATATCCACCAATAAACAAGAGATCATGTGAGTAGAACTTACGTTTGCCGCTTGGTATAAATACCGAGATTCTAGAAAATCCGCTCTCTTTCTCGTTGCTTTGTCGACCGCTCTGCGTTCCGGTTCGCCGTGCCAGTAAGCAGCTTGACACAGAACTCAAGAGCATTTATTTTATTCCTCACAATAATTACACCTTGTATTTTAATTTTAAACTCACACCTAGATTTTTTTTTCTCATCTTAATAAATATTTCTTATTTTAATGTAAATTTTTTATCTTATCCTATTTTAATTTTTAATAAAGTCTACTAACACATTTAATGCAGCAAAGGGCTAAGATAAAGCTGAACCCATGTAACCCCCATTTACTCATGATTAGAGTTTGAGCTTCCCTGCAGGAAGCAGGTACTCCGACAAGCATTCAACTTATCTCGTTGCTTTTTGAATTCATCATGTCTTAATCAGCGGCCGCTAGTGAAAATGTTATTTGTATGTCTATTGTCCGATCTATGTTATGTTGCAACGTCATATGTTAAATGTACAATAGACCCGATTTACCATTTCAGATTATTCCTCGGCAATGTTATAAAATAGGACATCAACAATCAAATATAATCACTATCGTTAAAGAATTTCTTACACTTGCCAAATTATGATATTCAAATTATTATATACATATATATATATGTAATGACTTCTTCTAACTCTTTAACTTTACCCCGTTAAATTATTTCCTAGTTCTTTCGCACAAGACCGTTATAATCTTAATCTTAATCTAATTCATTGGTGGGCAAACTTTTTTAGTGCGGGGCCACAAAGTTTAAGAAATTCAAGAGGAGGGCCAGAATTATAGAAAAAATGCATTTTGTGTTAAAAAAAGCTTTTAATCATAATGTTATAAAAACATTACAGCATTACACACAAATGTTACTAATTACTTTTTACCTTAAATAATATTTATTTTAACTTTTATTCGAAGGCCCTTACATGTTAGACATATAGAATTGTTTTTGATTTTCCATAATATTTTCAAAAGCAGGTTCCAGCTGTGAGGAAGCACCTTTCAGCAGTGCGAAAAGGTGTTCATCAGTCAATTGGTTTCTGATTGAGTTTTTCCGTAATGTCATGGTCGAAAAAGTCTGTTCGCACACATAAGACGACGCAAACATCGCCATAATTTTCTGGGTGTGAGCAATCTTTTTTGGGAATTCAGCTTTCAGCAGTGCTCTATAAAAATCTAGTTTTGTGGAATTCAAGGACAATTGCTTTAAATGGGTACTACACTGTATTTCAATAATTTCCAACTGCAATTCTGGAGATACATTTTCCGGGTCTACATTAAACGGCATCGAGAAAACATCTAGCGATGATTGAATGTCCTCAAAATCTTGAAACCTAGTTTCAAATTCTGCGTGAAGTTTTTCAACGCCTGACTGAAATATGTTAGTATATTCTCACTCACAGGTGACATGTATTTTAAACTCGGAAAGTGAGTTAAATCGTTCTACGCCATGCAGATATAAAATAGAATAAGCTGAGTTTTAAATGATTTCAGACAACCCCAAGTCTCATCTATAAATTGGTTCTTTCCTTGCAATTTTTTGTTTAATTTGTTATAGTTTTCGAGCAAATCGGTAAAAAATGCAAAATCGGTACGCCAATCTTTGTCTTCAAAAATTTAGAAATCATACCATTTGTCTGATTTGTTCTTTAAGAAATCTTGTATTTCCTCGTTTAAATTCCAAACCCGTTCAAATGCATATCCACAACTTAACCATCTTACTTTTGTGTGGTAAAGAAGGTTAGAATAATCTGCGTCGGCTTCAATCAGAAATTCTTGGAATTGTCGGTGTACCGAGCCCCGAGATCGAATCGTATTAATTAGTTTTGAAACCACATTAAGTACATGGGTAATATCTATTGCAGCTTTACAAAGGATATCCTGGTGAATTATACAATGTAAAAATACAATATCGGGATTAGGATTCTGGCTCCGAAAAATACCCGAAAATCCCGAGTTTTTACAACCATATTTGGGGCTCCATCTGTATTTATGTTGCATAATTTTGAAATGGGCGCATTTAAATTTTAAAAGCCTTCGGAAAATTCGTTATAAATTATTTGCCCGTCGTTTTCCCTTTTATCGATTGCAGACAAGCTAGCACTTCAGTAATACATTGCTGGCCACCATAAATGCAACACCCTGCAGGAAGCACGCAAATAGCATGAAATTGAAAACATGCATTAGCGGAGATGAGATATGCAAATGATTAGAATTTCAGCGCAGACACACATCACGCACGCCTGTGGCGCCACCTCAAAGCGCTATTTAAGGCTTGGAGATTTCGGCGATTTCAAGTTCGAAAATTGGGTTTTCTTGTGTTTTTTTCAAAAAATGATCAGTTATGTCTCGCGTAGAAAACAACGATCAGCTTTTGATCAAGTATCCGAATTCGACAGAGGAAGGATAGTGGCCTACCGAGATTGTGGATTATCTTTCAGGGAAATCGGTAGTCGGGTTGGACGAAACCAAACAACTGTAATGTGGATATGCGATATGGATGCAGAAGAGTACGAAGGACCGACGTGGTCTATCGCATCCACCTCAGTACACCACTTCATGTGAGGACAGGCAAATTGTGCGCATGGCAGTGACGGATCACTCAGTCACATCACGAACCATAGCACAGAACATTGAGTCTGTAGCGCCTCATTCAGTGTCTGCGCGTACCTTTCGACGCCGTTTGCAGCAGAATGGTCTGTTCTCAAGATGTCCATTATTTGGTCAACCATTAACGCAGAACCACAGACGTCTCCGCCGCCAATGGTGCGATAAAAGAAGGATGTGGGCGGCAGAATGAAATGAAGTTGTGTTTACTGACGAGTCACGCATCTGTCTGCAACCCCACGATTGTCGGATTCAAGTTTGGAGACACCGTGGAGAAAGAATACTGAACAGCTGCGTTATACACCGCACACTGGTCCTGCACCGCACACTGGTCCTTCACCGGGTATTATGGTATGAGGCGGTATTGGATATCACCTACTCGCACTCCTCTAGTACGCATTGCCGGTACTTTAAACAGCCAGCGCTACATCTCCGAGGTGTTGGAGCCAGTTGTCCTTCCTTACCTTCAGGGCTTGGCCACAGCCATATTTCAACAGGATATTGCTCGACCACTTGTGGTACGCATTGTCCAAAGGTTCTTCGTCAATCACCAGATTACATTGCTTCCCTGACCGGCTCGCTCTCCGAATCTTTCGCCGATAGAAAACATGTGGTTCATGGTTACTCAACGATTGACCCAGATAACACCCCCAGCTGCCACACCAGATCAACTTTGGCAACGTGTGGAAGCTGCTTTGTCTGTTGTACACCCAAGAACACATCCAAAGTCTTTTTGAATCAATGCCGAGGCGTGTGGCAGCGGTGATCTCCAACAATGGCGGCTACTCTGGTTACTGGTTCTGGCAGGAACCACACTTCACAGAAGTCTATAAATTTAATCATTTGATACTTGATCACCATGTTATCTACAAAATAAATTGTATTGTGATATCTCCTGTCTTTCTTGTTGTACCATTTACTGTGGCCAGCAGTTTATTAAATTCGCCATCAACGCCTCTAATGAAGATTAATAATTGTGCACTTGTCACTTCTATCCATACTTTTATCCATCGTCACGGAAAAATATTTAAGTTTTCTATACACTGCCTAAATTGAGTTGACAAGTTAGATGCAATGGCATCAATTCGCTTTGTTATTGTTTTTCGAGATAAGCTGACAGATTCAAACTCTGATTTTTTCTGGGCATAAAATTTTGCTCATACTCATCATATAATCTTTCACAAATTATCCTTCTGAGTATGGTTTATTATGTTTAGCTATTTTATAAGCCACAACATATCCAGCTAGTGTAGAAGCCTTTTGGGCAGTCTTTTGCTTTATAAGCATATTACGTTGAGCAGATATTGTTTTTAATAAGATTTCCGCATTTATTTTTTTTCTGCGTCATTCATCAAATCATATTTATAATGTTTGGTTTTGAAATGGCGAGCAAGATTAAAATCTTTAAATACCGCCAATGCTTCATTACAAATAAGATAAATTGGCTTACCTTTGTATTCCGAAAAAAAATATTTCCAAGTCCACTCTTTTTTAAACAAACGATACTCGGAATCGACTTTTCATTTTTTACACTCCATTATCTTAAAAGAGATGGTTTTTGTTTCAAAAATTTATGAATTTAAAGCGTTACGCAAACAAGCAAGAACAAGAGACAAAATTAACATAAAACGTGCGGATCGTGACGACTGGCGACTGAGTTCCACTCGCTCACACCTCTCCTTTAACCACGCTTTGCACACCGTATTATGCAACACATGAACTACGCGGCTAGTTCAGCTTCTTCTGTAGGCTATACGCATCTATTATTCTATTAAGTAAAATCCACTTTAATTTTCTCGACCGTCAAAACGTAATTGTAGCAGGCCGTGTGTACTATACATGTCGATAAACCCTCGGCGGGCCGGAATAAATACTTTCGAGGGCCGGAGTTTACCCGCGGGCCGTACTTTGCTCGTACTAATTGCTCGCACGCATTTGCATCCAATCACGACTCATGTTACAAAAGAGTCCTACGACCTTCACCGCCAGTGTAAAAACTCGGAGCAGACGGTTACGCTCTCTCTTGTCTCTTGTCCTTCCCCCCAGTTCACCTGATTCCTATTGTCCAATCAGTCTTCTCCCGATCTTAAGCAAACTCGCAGATAAAATCATTCTCTCGAGACTTAAAGATCACCTCAATACTAACAATATCATGATCTCTCAGCAGCATGGATTCCGTGCCCAACTATCCACATCGCACCAGTTGCTTAGGGTAGTTGAGTACATCAAGACCGGACTGAAAGATAAGCGTTAGACCGGGGCCATTTTTCTGGATATTCAGAAGGCCTTCGATCGAGTATGGCATGTGGGGATGCTATATAAGCTCATCCGGATCATAACTTCTCCTCACCTAACAAAAATTATTCGCTCCTATCTCTCTAACAGAAACTTCGCTGTCAGAGTAAACAATACATATTCTGATTATAAAAACATCAATTCTGGTGTCCCACAAGGGTCCCTATTGGGGCCCACACTATTTAACATCTATGTTAATGACATACCTAAAAACAGGTATACAACCCTTTGCATGTATGCGGATGACACAGTGATCCTGACACAACACACAGATCTCAAATGTATCACTCACTTCCTCCACAGACACCTCGCGAGTTAGAGGATTGGTTCTCCCGATGGAAAATAGCACTGAACGCAACCAAAACGGAGGCCGTCTTCTTCTCCCGAAATACACTCAGAAAACCACCCATTGTACATGCGAACAATCACCCAGTCCCTTGGTCTCAACAGACAAAATATCTTGGCGTTATTTTAGATAAAAACCTCACTTTCAAACTACACATTACACAGGTTAAAACAAAGTTCCGGAATGCAGCATGTAGTATTTATCCCCTAATTTCTCGGAACTCGATTCTTACTATTAAAAACAAGCTGCTTATCTATACTCTGATTCTCAGGCCGGTGATAACGTATACTTGTCCTGTCTGGGGCCACGCGGCAATCTCAAACATTAACATCCTTGAAAGAGCACAAAACCACATCATTAGGCAAATTACTAACGCCCGATGGTTTGTGAGAAACGAGAACCTCAGGTTTTCGTTAAACATCACAACCATTCGGGAATTCATGAAACAAATTTCAATTAACTTCTTTTCTAACATCCCCTTTATTGATAACAGAACTCTCCGTAAGATTGAAATATATGACCCTGATCCCTCTTTTAATAGACCTTGTAATATCCTACTTTAATTATTTTAACTCCTATTTTTCACCCAAATTCCTCTTATTTTTCATTTTTCACCGTCCTCGCAATCCATTTTCTCCGAGCATCTCATCCCTCCAATCGGAGGCGACCTGTTCGACCAATAAGGAGAGAGGCTCTCGCCCTCCCCGACTCTGACAAATCTTTCACTCACTGATCTTTCTCCAACTTTGGTTACACCCACTAACGACTCGCAGTTCCCTGATTGGACGAGCGCACTGTGCCCCTATAAACAACTTTTATACTCTTCATTTTTCTACCACTACCAGTCGGGCGAGCAAGGTGCCAGGTTCTCCCGGTCACTGAGCTTGCTATTCTTTCATTCAAGACTAAGTTGACCAAATACTAACCTCTGATCTCCGAGATAGCCGCGGTCGACACAGATATCCCCACACTAGTCACTACACACCCAAACGCAAACAATAAGAGCTCCAGCATTTTTTCTAATTTTTATTATTTCCATAGGTCGCAATCTAATGTATTTTATAACTTTAACTGTTTTCTTAAATTTTCTTCTCATTTTTCCCCACCACCCACCAATCATGGCAAGTGTATTTAACAATGCTCAACAATAACCCAAGACAGGGGATTAAGACCTCATCTGAGATCATGTGCCCCATCGATCATTCTACCATTCTACCGTCTCTTGTCCTCATCATGTAGTCGGCTGCAGCTAGTGTTTCTATATTTTTGTTGTGTATGTTTCTTTGTGATTCCGTCTATCTGTGTCTTTTCATGTTCAGTGCTTAATAAAGAAGAGTAGCTTTTCCAAGACTGCCTCTTCCATAATAATGAAAATGCAACATCAACCATTATAAATAGTAATCATATAAGGAAATACCAACACCGGCCACGCTATCAAAATCTTCGCCCAAATTCGTCATCCTTTACTAAATCCGTCCTCATCGTTATATATATATATATATATATATATATAGAACTAGGAAACATGTTAAAACCTATTTTTATATAATTTATTATAAACCTCATCATCAATGTTTATAATATTGCAGCATCCATATGGTATTTAAATTCTATTAACTGTTTTATTCCATATAATATACGTATAAATATATATATCAACATCTTTATTGCGAGGCAAACCAACGCCAAGTGTGTCGATTTTCAATTGGATTGTATATTTATTTCGATAATTGCTAATCCTTTTTTAGTTTAGGGTTCGTATGGAGAATAAGGGGTGGAAACTGAAAATTAAATGGTTTTCTTCTAACTAATTATTAGCTGTTCAATTTTAACGCGAATACTTATGGGGGGGGGGGATGTGTTAGATGGAACACAAAATTTTGCTTTGGTTATAAATTAATAATCCCTACACACGCACACACACACTTGGTGTGGGTGTATGTTTGTTTAAAGTAAATTTTCAAAGTTCTGGTTTATTTTATATTCTTAGTTCTAAAATCCGTTAATATTTTGCTTAAAATTAGCAAAAACAATCTTCAGCAGTATACTTTCGTTTGATTTTACAAATTTACTAAGAAACGCGCCCAAATTCATTTAGTTAAATTTTGTAATCTTTGATACATCTTATGAATTTCATCCCTCTAACCTTAACTGCATATACTATTATTACATTTATATTTAAATGTAATTTAAACACAATGTAATTTAACAAACACAAGTGTACTACGAGTATTTTAGAGATAGTTCATATGGGAATATTATAATTTGAGAGTATATTTCTTACTGCTGAAAAATCTGAACTAGCTCCAATAGTACATTTACTTTATTACGCTTTAGGACTGTTCCAAGCTTTAATTAAGTGGAACGAGATTAATTGTCTGACTTTTAATTAACTTTTTTTTCTTGTATATATACCTAGTTAATTATAACAGAAATAATTAATTCATTGCATGGAGTAATTTAAGAAACTAACTTGTAAGAGATATATAAAAAGATGCTGATGTGCATAAAATAAAATATATTTTTGGCATTTTGCTCAATCTATAATTAAAATGTTTGTCACCATGTTAATTTTATATAATTTCTTTCTTTTTTTTTCTTATGTATAAATGACAAAAAACCAAGGTTCTAATTTATTTTTATTACCAAATTGACTTATAGCCAAAAGTAACTCTCTTTATTATCATGCGAAATGTTTTTTTTTTTACATATCATAAAAAAATAAATTGTGTATGTTGGAATTTATATAATAAAAAAACCAAACTGATACCAAACCAAATCAGTATAATATCCTTTTCCATCTTTTCAAAGTCTCCAATTGCATTTATATTCATAACAAAATTTACACTCTCGTTCATTTATTACGATTTCGCATTTGTCATGTTCTTTCTATTTTGGTTATTTTTCTCGATATTTTTTTACGTTTAACCACTTTGTTTTCGCAAATATCCTCTAATTGTTTATCTTTTAATTTTCTCTTCATTAGTCTGCGCACAAGCACCTGGAATTTATCGCCCATCTAGTTGCAATCATTTCATTCAATTTAAAGTGTACAAAAAAAAGTATCACAACTGTTTAAATAGAATAAAACTGCCCTTTTATTTATACATAGGCAATTGCATTTTTGAAATTTATGTTGCATAAATTTCTATTAAATATGTTTAAAACATAACTTAATATAACTTTAAAACATAACTTTCGCGTATGTAAGTACTTATATAAATAACGAGTATTTAGACGCTTCAATATGTATTGATCATAAAATCTCAACATACAAAATCTCTCTAAATACAATACTTTAATTTGCTTTACAGATGACTTCACGTAATAATTCGAGTACTAAATGCTTCCTTTAATACTTCGGCTCTTTTTTTTAAAGTGGTTTACTTTCCATTTTGAATGAAACACTCTAATTACAATACTCATTGTTTTTAATCAAGTATAAACAGACAATATTCTTTGATTAGGTGTGTATGTTTTTACATTTTAAATGTACCTTTTTGCTTTAATGATCTCTACTTAGTATTTATAGTTCTTAATTAAGTATTTCAAAATGTTCTTTCAAGAAGTTAGCACGTAATATAAAAATACCGATAAAAATCCATAAAATTGATTCTATGTCACATTTTAAAGGTAATAAAAGTATAGAAGTATTGCTCAAACTGTAAATGTAAAAATTTTCGCTGTTTTTTATGTCAAATTAAAAGTGAATCGGCATTAAAATCTAGAATGCCTTTCACACAATCGTCAAGAAATACCAGTTGATTTTTCGAGAAATAAATCATAATCTCGATTTATTGCTACATCCAATTGATACTAAATTAGAGGTATTATTTTTAGTAATATTTCATGCTGAAAAATCTTAAGATCAGAGCATTGAAACGAATAGAGGCGCAAATGTTTCCTTTGTTCAACTAAATAATAAGAAATTCACGCAATTCGTGTTCCAAATTTTTTAAATACAAATAATACTATTCAATATTATGTGAAAAATAAGCATTCAATACATTTGGCTCCAACAGACAAATTACTTTCAGGAAAAAGACTACTTAATTATTGCATCTAAGGAACCGTTCTTAAACAGAGTTTTAGAGGATAATATGATTCAAGGAACTTTTTAAACCTCTTTTTTAAGGGTTAGTTAGTTTTTATATAAAGCACTTAAGTACACACACACATTATTTTGCATAAGTATTTTTTAAAAAACTAGAAAATATTTCCTTAAAAAAATCACGTTCCCCTAAAATTCTCACAATTTAAGCTATTTATTCAAAATATTTAAAAACAAAGACAAGTAAAAAATGTTTGTTTCAAACAATTATATACATATACTAATCATCCTAATCATCCTGATAAAGAATAATTCTACGTAATTTGTTAATATTAGTCTTTAGTTATAAAAAAAAAACTACAAGAAATATTTTTGTTAAATTTTTATATACTTTTTCAATTAACTTTTAAAAGTTATTTAATTTTATTTGTTAATTTTTAGATTTAAATTTCATCACAGTAACAAGTAAAAGACAGGGAATTTAAACACCATCAAGTATTCCTGTAACTTTAAATATTTTCGAACAACATTCTTCTATAACTTGAAAAGATTTCTTCCCTTATTCTCTGAGCATAGCCCTTACAACACATCCGTGCCAAAAACCGCAATAGTAACAAGAAAAAGTAAAAATAACAAAATATGGTTCTTCAAAAGTACAATTTAAAACAGTTTTCATAGAAAATTTTTTAACTAAATAGAAACTGTAGTCACATATTTGTGCCAAAAACAGAAGAAAAGAGTAACTTTATATATTTCATTCTCAAGACATATCTTACTAAAAATTAAATGTTTTGCTATTTACTTACGCTAAATAATATTAAATGTGGAGTTGATTGCATATTCTTCTTACTTAAATTATTTTATTTTTTGTTCCAAATATTTGAACTAATTATTCATTAATACATATTTAATGTTAATTTTATTGTCCAAGTTCTATAACTGTAAGTATTAGAAACTGGAATAAAAATTAAAGCTACGTAATAGACGCTGGAATGAAAATCGAATCGTATTAAAGAATCTGTGCAAACTGAGGACAAAAAAAAATCTGCATCGAATAAATGAAGAAACTCAATCAGTAATCCTATTTGCTCAACACATTGCACATTAAACGAATAAAAAAGAAGACTAACTATTTCTAGGATAAACTAACCTGTAAAAAGACATTCAAAAATTGTGTACAGGAACACAATTCTAGTGACGTCTCACATAAAAATCGAAGTATGTGTGCAAAGGTTTGCTGTTAGTCTAACGTTGAACACTCGTTTTCCCAGTTGACTGCGTTTTATCAATCCCTCTTGATATAAGGCAATAAAAACCTAATACTGAAGGTATTTTTTCTATTATCATACGAAATACATAAGGAAATTTGATTTTAATGATTTTTCACTATCAATTAATATGTACATATACGCAGTATATATATATATATATATATATATATATACATTCCTATATATATATATATATTAAACATCCCACTGAATGGTATTATTTATTGTAATTAAGGGACTATTGAGATCATTTGGCGAAAATAGAAGTGCGTGTGGAGGATGTTAAATTGATGAGGAATCATCTTGTTGCAGGTTATTCCACTTTTATTTACATTTAGACACAAAATAGGGTATGTATGACACAGCAACGAAACAAAAACAACAACGGGCGTGTTGACAACGAAGACAAAGAGAAAGACTTTTTAGAGTCCTGTGTATTTATATGAAGTGGCAAAAGGAAGTCTTAAAATCAGTGTAACTTCCGCGGACGGAGGTGGTTATGATTGGTGGAAAGATATCGTTCAATATATTCTGAAGTATAATCTTACTTTTAAAAATGCAAGCTGTTGACTTTCGAGAGACTGGGTTACAAATATACAAATATCCCGTTATGTGGGTAAGCTAGTTAATTATTTACGCGCGAGTCTTGACAGCCAGGACCATTAGAAACTTAAAAGTTGTTTAAAGAAACTACACTGAATTATTACGTACTGGTGTCCAAAAGTTAAGCATAATTGATAATCATGTGAATAAAGAAGGAACTGTAAATCAGAATGGCGGGAAACGTGATATGCGAGTGTAAAATGGTTATAAAATAAGGAAGCAAATCAAAAGAATAATAATAATTAATTTATTATCCAAAGTAGCAGTTTGAAAGAAAACTGAGTATAGCAAGGAGTCACACTTTAATGAAAAAATAAAAGAAAACATTAAATAAATCACTGATGCTGCAGTTTAATAAGGCGTGTGGTCACCTTTGACAGCCAGGCACGCTGCAGAGCGATTTACCATACTTGCTATGAGATGATAAATGAGTTGTGATTTGATTTTTTTTTTATTTTTTTATTTTTTTATGGCGCAAGGACCAATTTAGATCATAATGCGCCAAGAATGAGTTGTGGGCTCAAACGGTTCCAAGCTTCTTGGAGAGCTCTCTTCAGTTCTGTAACGGAGCTTGGTGGGTGGGAAAGGGCTGCAATTTGTCTCCCGAGCCTATCCCATACATAATCGATAGAATTTAAATCAGGGGAGTTCGTAGGGCACGACATGCGCTGGATGCTTTTCATTTCAAGGAAGTCATCAATCAGCACCACTCGGTGACATAGCGCATTATCATCCATGAATACGAAGTCAGGACCAACAGCACCTCGAAACAAGCGAACATAAGGCTCAAGAACTTCGTCTCTGTATCTTTGAGCAGTCACAGACCCCGTGTCAAAGAAATGGAGGTCTGTGCGGCCGTCTATCATGATGCCTGCCCATACCATTACTCCCCTTGACGGAAAATGATGTTTTTCCGTTATATTTCTTGGTTCAAAACGTGTTCCAGGTTCTCTCCATATCGTTACCCACCGAGAATAACTACTCAGACTAAACCGGGACTCGTCACTGAACATCCCATTGGCCCACTCTCCCACACTCCAATGTTGGTGTTTCAAACTCCAGTGCAAACAAGCGCGTTTATGCGCAGACGTGAGGGGAATGCAAACTGCTGGTCTTCTGGCATACATGCCAGCATGATTGAGTCTCCTGTAAACAGTTTGTCTCGAAATTCGTATTCCTGTGGCGACTGTGAGCGCCAAACCCAGTGCTCTGGCAGTACTGCCCCTCTGACGTCGCGCACTTATTACCAGATATCGGATTTGGCGAGAGGTTGTGACTCTTGGTCGACCTGATACTGGTTGTCGGGAAACAACTCCTGTTCTTTGAAACCTCTGCCACAGACTTGAGATCACAGACTGGTCCACATTGAGAATTCGAGACACTTCGGTTTGTGACCGTGAGGATTCCAGCATTCCAACGATTTTTTCTTTCTTAAACATGTCCAATTGGTGTCTTTGTGCTATCATTCAATTTGTTTGATGGTTAACAACGTTCCTTCGCTAAGCAGTTGCACGAAACGTGTCTGAACTGCCTATGCTGCGTGAATCGGTTTCTCCGCGTTCCGACATGCGCCGGTGTTTCGCGTAAGACGTAGTCGACTGAAAAGTTTTGCATAAACCCAATCTTTCTTCTTCTCCCAATTAATATCCGCAAGAAATTTGGAATAATTTTACGAATATTTACTCCATGTTTTTCGCATTTTACGATTTATGCTTAACTTTTTGACACCAGTGTATATGTATATATTATGCATATTTACGCAATTATATGCATATATATTTAATGATTTTGTTTTTATAGTGCACGAAAATGTTATATTTCCTTCAGAAAATAAGACTGTATTAGATTCATAAATTTTGTAATTCTTCTGAACTAGCAAATACTAATGTGTTGATATTTTCGGCTTTGTTGTGATCTTTAAAAAAATTCAGATATATTTATAATTTTCTTTAAATTTTTATACCAATTCAATAACTAATGCAATAATTAATTGCTTTACTAAAGCAAAGGATTTTACACAACGTGCATCATTCATTCCTCTTAACAGGACTATAGAGGCACCATGACTAGAATACAGGACTCAACAGAAACAATCCAGTCTATTGGTTAGTGCCTCTGATTGCTGTGAAGTTAGGCCTGGTTTCTAATCACAGGAAAATTATGGATGTTTGTAAATGTGTAGTGCCTGTGCGGCATGGGAGCACTCCAAAATATTGGTCGAATCGCAAATCCTTTAGAGTGGTTGGTGAAAAGGAAAGAGAGATCGGTGGCCCTTGACCAGCCTGACAGTAAACTCCCCCAAAATTGTAGACAGAATCGAGCTAAATCATCCTGTCACCTGTATGGTGCTCAAAGTTACGGTTAACGACCTACGTAAATCTAGCCCACTGCCACAATGAGTTTCAGTAGTCGATTAGATGTAGGGATCATCCTGTCGTCAATTAGGAGAGATCATAATCAACACAATCAACCAATAATATTTGGCTTAGAGGTAGCTTGCCCGCCTCATAAGCTCAAGATTGTTATTTCGATTCCAGCTCAAGTCAATAGATTCTTTGAATGTGGAAATCTTAGACACGCGTGTCATATGATTATGAGACATGTAATATATCCTGAGAATCAACTTGTGGATACGGTACTCTCGGAAAAACCAAATTATGGCAATATTTAGCCTCCAACGAGAGCTTGAATCAAAATGAATTTAAGTGTCAAAATTTGGTTGTGAATGTCGCCACTAGCTGGTGAAACCTCTGAAATGGCTCTCACTCTTGGAAACTTGTGATGTCTCCAAAGGCCTGTACGACAAAATGCAGCTTAATTGGGAAAAGATTATCAATATGATGAGTGGAAATTATAAGACGTTTTATTTAGTGAAAGTAAACTTTCGACTTCGCTTCCAAAGAACTTTATTTTTAAAATCCATGAAACATACTTTAAGTCTAAATAGATAAATACAGACAGAGATATAAAAAACAATAAGCAAACTAGTTTTGTAGTGAAAGGTACACGATATACAACCTATGACATTAAAGTTCGGTGAATAGTCCTGTAACATTAACGTCGATGAAGTATTAACGAAAAGTACCGTACTATCCTTCGAAGTAGTCACCTCCAATAAACCTGCACCACTGAGATCTGGTACACATGTCCTGGAAACTGTGAAAGAAGTCTTCTCTTAGGATGGAGTTCAAAAGCCTCGTCACGGTTTCCTTGGATGTTAGGAATATCATGAATATCGATAACACACGTTTTCCTAATCCCTAAATTCTGGGTAATTGTTTGTCGCATGGATTTACGGTTAATATGTAGTTCATCAGCAATGCCGATTTAAGCTCATTTCGGACCCTGGGCGCAGAAGATCTACAGGCCCCCTTGGCACTGGAGGATTGAAATTTATAACCAGAAAATCTGGTTAAGTTCAGATTATCGGGGCTCTTTTGGGCCTCTGGGCGCCCGCTCCTAGCCCTCGATGGATAAACCGACACTGTTCATCAGCTATAATGCGCACAATTAATTGTCGATCTTTAGTGGCGGAAATCGCCAGTCTTCAGCTACGGGGGTTGACAGAAACACTTTCCCTGCTTTTCGAAAACGGACGAACCACTCGTGCACACACTTCATGGACAGTGCTTGATCTTCTTAACTAAGTACTAGCATCGCATATGCTTCTTTTGGTGTCAGGTCACGCATAAAACAAAGTTTTAAAATGATATTTTGTTAGTTTAGTTTCCTATTCTTAGTTAGGAATCAACGTACTAAACAAGCACATTGTAAAACAAGTCTTACACGGAACATAAATGAGTCTCAAATGAACAACGGTGGGGGCAGATGGTCAACACCTACCGCTACGCATGCAGCAGTAGACCTTTTGTTTCGAAAGTTTTGCCAGAGGTTGTATTTCCTCAGTATGGTGTGACACATAGTTCCTCCTAGTTTAATACTTAGCAGTGATGAACTTCCAATTGATAAATTGACTTTTGGATAAGTCAAGATATTTGGTTGATAATTAATGAAGTATACATGAAAATCTGCAAATGAGTAAAAGTGTCCTGGCAAAAAAATCAAGTTTCATATATCTTCATTAAAGTACATTTGTTTGAATGGAATTGTATTCTTTTATTCCTGACTCTTCCTCGGGTAAATCAGCATCAAATTTATCAAATTCTGTAAATATTTGATCTAGTCTTTCAAATCTCAAAAGTAGTTCAAATTTACATAAACTTTCTGAAAAACTGTTAATTATTCTAGTGAGAGCCGATTTAGCAGGGCCTCGCATTTTTCTAATTAGCTTCTTCCGTGATAATAATTATACAGTAAGGAATGTATAAGAAAAATCTCTTATCTTTTCAGACAGGAACAAGAGTCAAAATTGTAATATTTCCATTTAATTAGAGTTCGATTTGTCCTCACCTGGGAAACCAATTAATGTCCGCCACACGGGACTAAATGATGACTCTTGCTTTTAAAAACTTAAAAACTTTAATTTTGCAAATAAAAGATGGACAAATGCCAGCAGCTTTGTGCTGCGAGAACTTCTCCTAGCGAAGGACAGTACTCGAACTGAGCATTCCACACAGATCATACAACACAAACAGCTCGAAGAAAACAACAGGTTGCCATTGCGCAAAAAATAAATACAGTCGATGGCGTTGGTAGAAAGCACGACAATAAAACTAATTATTATACAGAAAATACATATGAAATACAAATTACAAACAATAATAATTGAATGGAAATTAAGTATCGTATATAAATGAACATGCATAGCATTTTAAATAAAAATACAGTTATAATAATAATAACTATATAATTTGATTAATATGAAATACAATATGAATATAATACAATTTCATCTAAACAACAGTGATACAAATGTTTTGCTTCATCCCTAAGGAATATGCAGTCTTCTTACTTTTGATAGCAAAACCTAAAGTAGCATTTCCCAACTGGGATTCATAAAAGCTTTGAGTTGATTCACAAGAAAAAATTTGTTTTTTGGAAATCCGTACTATATGAACTAAAGAATTCAAGGTAAGATATTTTTTAAACTAAAATATTCTTGTAAAAATAACTATAAAATACAATAATTTATCAATGTCAACAATAATAACAACTCAATGACAATAATACAAGAAACTAATATTATTGAAACGTCTAGATGTGTTCATGGATAAAAGATATCGCACTTTCTGGAACATTTTTACCCCCATCTTATTTTGTGATATTTGCTTTACTCATGTAACACAATTGTTAATGGAAAATCGTAACCAGCTTGATATAATAAAATGAAGTGGTTTTCCACTATTTTCAAATTTATGTAAATATTACTTGCTAATACCAAATATCGACCCCAAAAGGACCTCATCAGTAGACCCTAAGTGTTTAATTGATCCCATTTAATAGGCTTAAAAATAAATTTGTATATTTATGTAAACAGTACATTTTTTTTTATTATTATTTTTATAAATAAATTATGTTTCAGTTTTATCAATTATAAATTTCAAATTTTTACACATTTTTAAATATTATGCTGTAATTGTGTAATTTTTAGCAGATAGTACCTTACACATTAATATGCTATGTAAGAATATTCCATATCTGTACGGGAAAGTTGACGTACTGAGAATTACAACTTGGGGGAGGGGGAGGTTCCAAAAGAAAAAAAAGAGTTGTGAATCCTTGCCCTTTAGGCTTAAGATGAATAAGTAATGCACCCTGCGAAAGAATTTTTGACATTTTGTGACACAAATGCATTTTAAATTCCCCATCTTTGTAAGCCTAAGTTAATTTTAAAGTAAGTTTGTCTTCAGTTTATATAGAGAACTTGTCAAAGACTTAAATTCAGTTTCACATTTAAACATGAAGTCTTGTGCATTTTCCACCATTCTGAACGTATAAACATAATGTTTAAGTTATATTTTATCTCATGTTAAAAATTAAAACTCAAGCACGGGAAATGTTTATTCATAGAGTTGAATAAATATTGTGTTATTAGTATCACAGAGAGGAATGTTGTTTTAAGAGCAGATATGCTTTATGTATGATTGCATGTTTGTTAGACATTATATAATAAAACTGTTTGTACAACCATTTATATATATAATTTTAAAACTGAATTCAATGGGTTAACAATATTTTACACACTACAAGTCATTTGCATTTAATATACATTAATACTAAAAATAACATTTTTTCTATTTGTAAAACATCAATTTAAATCTCTTATTCTAAGTGTGAATATATATTGTATAATAAACTAAAATAAAATAATAAGAAACAAAATTGTACTTCCTACAAGAATATATATATATATATATATATATGTATCCTTCTACTGAGATAGAAGTCATAGTTTCTCCAGTAACTATTTACTGTAAGCTGTAATAGCTTCTTGTACATACACAAAGCTTTCTGCGTATTACTTGCTTTATTGGGTTCATTTCTTGCATGCAATAACAAAATATTAAGCAAATTGTTTCAACAGCAGCAACAATTAATCTTATTAAATAATTTGGGGCAGTCTCCAACTCCATTATTAGAGATTTACTGTATACGTGTTTTACAGCAATAAGCCATAATAGGTTTTATATGCATATTGTAAGTGAAAGGTTTTTAATTTTTATTTATATATATATATATATATATATATATAAAAGGTTATCCATTTCAAGTTTTTACTTTATGACAGATTATGTTTCGCGTTATAAATAAGAATACAGTCGTTGTGTGGAATTACTTGGTCTATCATAAAACCAAAGATTTGCGTAGTTTAAGTAGGTAAAGAGCCTGTTTTCGAGTAATATAATATATATATGAATCTTGACCTTTGATGTATTTTTCACATCTCTCTCTCTCTCTCTCTCTCTCTAATGAAGATTATATATTTCAGAACGTCATTTTTATATTTTATCGGGAGATTGGCAAAGCAATTATTAAAGTATATTATAATTAAAACTTGTATTTGTATATTTTTTCAAGATAAATAGATAGGTAGTAAATATGGAACATAGATAAATACATAAATTTAAAACGAAGTGTTTTAAAGACATTTTAAAGGGGGAAAGACAAAATTTTTATTATATTTATATCAATCAAAAACTATTAATCATTGAAATATTCACACTCACTATCAGTTTCGTATATTTTTATGGGTGGAATATTTTTTTAAACTATTATTTGGAAAAAACTACAGTTTAATTCAAATTTATAAAGTGGAACACTATTTATTAGATTTTTATGAAACATTTTTGTTTGTAATAACTTTTCGAAGTAAAATATTTTAATATTCTTCAATTATCTTTTAATACATTTTAAAAACCTCACACTAAAAAAAAGTATTTAAAAGTGGTTGCAAGTAACAATTATAAATAAAATAATCAACCTTAAAATCTCTTAGAATTTAATATTGTAAGATTTGTTAAAATTTTGGTAAGAAGAGAATTTTACTATTTGATTAGCATGGAATTCTTAGAAATTAATTAACATAGAAGAATCGTTAGAAACTAATATATATTCAATAAGTAATAAACTTTATTACCCTTTAATTTTCTTCTTTGATATGTTTTGATTAACTAGTTAATTAACGTAGTCAGTTCTTTAGATAATTAACTACATTAATAAATTTCCGATGCAAAATTTTACCGAAGTAGAAATTAATTATATCAGGTGATTATAATTTAAGTTCCAAAACGCTACAAAAAAGAACCACTGATCAGAATGACGTCAAATTTGAATAGAATATTTTTCAAGAAGAGGGAAAGCGTATGGCATAAGAAAGAAAGTAGTTCCAAATTTTGTCAGCAGATGGCGATGTAAGTGTCAGAATATATACGTGGAAATACCTGCGCCCGACTCATTTCATTTGTTATAAAAACGCCCGTGCACGAATTTTCCTCATTTCAAGTCTGAGTTTCGCCTTGACTTTCATTGAAGGACCACGCTCTGCTTGTAAAGCTTTTTTACAAGAATAAGGACTGTGCACTAACAGCTCTTCAGAACTTCCGGATACTCAAGGGTATGAAAAAAGGCGTTGGTCCGATGACTGCCCAGAATCTGGAGAAAATGATTCAAGAATTCGAAGAGACACGTTCTTTTAATGTGTAATCCGATAAAGGGAGGAAAAGAGTTGATTCAATGGTAGTTGAAAAAGTAGCAACACACACACACACAGCATTACAGGTGGTGGTTTGCAACTGTGCTGTGCCCGAACACTGGAAAGGCCTGTGAGCATGGTTCATAAAATTTTACGATACATCCTGCATTGCTATCTATACAAAATTAGCCATGTGCATGATCTGCTTCTATCTTACCTGCCAGCAAGAGAGATTTTTTGCTTTACAATTTCTTGTTAGCGTGGAAGTGGACAATGAAAGGTCGCGAAAACGTTTGTGGTCAAACGAAGCCCATTTCCATCTGACAAGATATGTCAATACACAGAATGGCCGAATATGAGCTACAGAGAATCCTCTCGCAACTCAACTAGTACCACCTCTTCCTGCAATCACTATGTAGTAAGGGCTTATGGCATCATTTATCATAGGGCCATACTTTTTCAAGGAGAGGAGTGCTTTTTGTCCTGTTACCGCTATCGTCACTGGTCAGGGCTATGAGTGTCTTTGCGCAGCCACGTCATTTCAGATCTTCAACAGCGTGGTTGTGTGGATGAGATCAATTTTATGCAAGATGGTGCTCCTCCGCACGGGGTGAATACAGTGAAGAAACCCTGAAGGGAAATTTTGGAAATACTAGAGTTATCAGCCGCCATTTCCCTACAACCCGGCCACCCCAATCACCTGATATTCATCCGTGTGACTTCTGGCTTTGGGATCATCTAACATCTATATCTTTGGGTTGTGTTCAGTGCTCCGATTACACATCAAGCTGAATTGAAATCACGTATTGCGCAACACATTTTGAACGTGACCCCAATAAAACTTCGATCAGTTTTGGAACATGCGGTTTCTCGATTTAAATTTGTTGCTGACAACGGTGGACAGCATATTGAGCATGTTGTGCGCCAATGTCATTAAATTTACAAGCCGACTTTCTGGACGCTTTTCTTATGCGGGTTTTGGCCTTAGAACAATTAAAAACTGATTTGAGAACACTTTTTATGCGGATGTTGGTCTCAAGACTGTCAAAAGTCGATTTGATGGAAGCTTTTTAAGCTGCTGTTGGCCTCAGGACAATTAAAAACAGATTTTTCCCATGTGATATGACCATGCCATGGTTGATGGGCTTACGTAACTAACAGTATCACACCCGAATTGTCATGGACACTTATTTTAACGTGTAACTTATACCTAAGCTATTGTTTTACGATTCACTGTCATTTCTAATCGAGCACTTTTAATTTAGGATGCTTACAGCGCCATCTGCTGCTAAAATTTGGAAATACTTTTTTTTTCTTATGTCATTCGTTTTCCCTCTTCTTCAATAATATTCCGTTCAAATTTGACGTCATACTCATTGGTGGTTCTTTTTTATAGCGTTTTGAAACTTTAACTTTAATTATAATCACCATGTATTTTTACAAAATTGTATACCGGATATCTGAAAGAAAATTTTACAATATGATTTGTACAGCAGTTTTGAAGCTTAGCCTGTAAGAATCCTGTGAAGCTAACATATCTGAAATAAATAATAAACTGTTTTAGAAAAAAAGTTAGTCATGATTTAATATTATTCTTGTTGTTGTTATTTCTTATCCTCGAACGATCTAACATATACCAGATCAGCTCTAGAAGGTTGTTGACCACCAAAAAATCTATGATAAGAAGAGGATCGGATTTTAAGCTCCCCTAGAAAATCCGAGTCATCACAGAATGGGATCCGGTGAAGCTGAATAGTCACGGTATTCTTCTTAACTATTTTTATTAAATAGTTAATTTGTCGTTAATTGTTTGTTTAGTTATCAAAAGATATGAAAATAAACATCCAATTCAAAAAAATTTACCTTTGTAGAACCTGACTATTTTTTTTACAGAATTAGATACTTATAAGACTAAACAGCTTAGATGTGTTTCAGATTTCATTCTCGATTCCAATCGTTAATTTCAAATATATTTGAAAATAACTGTTAGGGTATGGTATATAGCAGGTTACTTCCATGCACATGATTTATAAAACTTCTATTTTTATTGAAAAAGTTTAATGAATATTTAAAATTTAATCACTACTATACGACTTAAGAGACTGCGATTTTCAGTAATGAGTTTGAGCGTAAATATTTCTCGCATTCCAATAAAATTTACATTTATGATTTTCATGAAAGAGATCTAAATATATCTTTTCTTAAAACCGTCTTTTAACATAACTTTTATAAGCAATTCCCATTTTCATGTGATTTGCTAATTTTAATATTTCTTTATATTGTCACGTAGATTTCGAGGATTTTATGCAAATCAGTCGCAAAGAGTAAGACCGTCCTTCAAGAGCGATGGAAATTTATTGTCAAAAAACAATCCTTCAAATACAGGATACAGTACTCAAATTCGCTTGGGAAGGTGAAGGTGTGAAGATTTTCTGGGTAAATTTCGGAAAGCCTTCACACATTCTATGGCTCTTAGACACAACTGTCAGTGCCCAAAATACCAGTATTCTTAAGATTATTCACAAGCACTCGCTCGTCCTACAAAACAGCCAAAGTAATAACTAATCACTGGTCAATTCTACAGGTCAAATCAATACTACTCTTCAACGGTCGAAACAAGACTAACTCAGCTTTGGAGAGCGACTCACTATTTGTATGCCTCACGGATCTTTCGAGAAAAGTCCGCTTGCGTTATCGATGGCGATATTAGTAGATTTTTCCATTAGTTTCCAGAAGAACCATAGGTTTGCGAACTCGCCAAGTCACCAACAGGGTCGCTAAAAATTATGGCAAGTCTCTACAGCCATATTTCGCCAAGTTTTCATTGAATCGCCATTATAATGTAAAGAACGGCGTTGCTTGGGAGTATATTACAATTTTAACGTAAAACAAATACAACATAGAGTAATATAAACGTATTAGACATCCAGATATAAATTATTTACACTATTTCAAGTATTCTTTGCACAGAATTCGTGACATTATATTTATTAATAGAAAATAAGATAAAATGTAACTCGCTTCAGACAAAAATCTTCGAAAAGTGTTGAGTAAGAGTATAAAATTAGCTATCGTAAAATGCTTTAAATTGTCGTTTAGCACTTGAAAAACTATTTATTCAAACCTCAGAAAATCATAAGCTTTCACGAAGAATTGTATAAAATCCAATATTTAAGGTTATTTAGAAATAAGAAATTACAGTAGAACGTAGTTTATCCGAATCAATTGGGACCGGACACTGTTCGGATAACCGAAAACCGAATGCGATTCATGCAGTTTATGGTACTGGACACTATACAAATATTGAAAATCCTCACATGCGGGAAACGTGATTGAAGAGAAAGCAAAATAGGTGCAAAATGTCACAATTTTGATTGTGGAAAATAATCACTTATTTTTCGCTGTACCATTGTGCACCTTCGTTTTTTCAATGCAAGGTCTCTGATTCTCTTCAGCAGCAGTAGTTGAGTAAGACAGCACTCTGATTGTTCTTCGTACCACTCCATAGCTGTCTCTAACGCAGAAACGCGTCAGCATTTGCTACTCTCTTTGTTGTCCTCGCCTTCATCCGTTTCATCGTCAACAGGGTAGGATTCTTCTTGCACGGAAGTCACAATCTCGTCATCATTTAGCATTTGGAATCCACAGTCTTCTGCATCGCATGCCATCCTGGTTTCTACATCAACAAAACTCAACAAAAGAGAACGTGTACACCACCTCACTTCGAAACAAACTGACCTAATATTCCGCGCAGAGGTTTACCAAATCACACAGCTGAAATTCCCCAAATATCCCTCCCCTTTGGTTTTCCCGTCACTTTTGGCCTCTCAGAATACAAATGTTGAGCATTGCACTGTTCGAAAACGGATCCGGACTTTGGTTCGGATATTTGACGCTTCAGATAATAAACGTTCGGATAAATGACGTTCTACTGAAAATGTAAAACAAAATGACATCAAAAATAAAAAAGTCTTTTGAAAACCTAATTAGTTATGTTATTCTATTAACATCATAGTTCGATTATTTTGTAGCCTCTTAGGGTGTACATCTATTATGTGTAACTGCAATGAATATTGCGTAAGTTTTCAAACATGGCTTTTTTTTTTGACGACCGACCGATTTAGCGATAAAATTCTTTCGTTATAAAAAAACAGTTTTTGCTGCTTTTTTTGCAAACAAATGAAAGATTTAATAATATTCACTTCGAATCGAATTCGTTCCGTTTGAGTTCCTAACTTTCAAATCACCTGGATTCTTAAAAGTTTCAAGAATTATTTGAATGATAAAGCTATTTTATCCCCAATGGAGTAAAGTTTCTGGCATCTATTATAGAAACAATTTTAAGAATGCGAAGTATTTTAAAATTACTTTCCCATTGTAAAAGAGCAATCTTTCGTCCCCAATATTACCAGAAAACAGTTGTGAGTGAAATGAATGAAAGTAATGAAAGTGGACCTTTATTTTCACAAACAGCTTTTTTAATTCTCTAGGATTTTATTTATTTCTTCAATTTTCCATATTTTGCGGGAAAACAGAACTTTCAGTTTTGCAAGATGCATCTTTAAAGTATTATTTTTGAGCAAAATATGGATTTTTGCTCATTTTATATTAAATCTCACTATTTTCTTATTCTGAACTATCGCTCGTAGCAATTAACACTCGTTAAGAAAATGTCATCATTCCAACAAAACCATAAAAAACTATGTTTTACTCCTTATGAAAAATAAAACGCAAATATGAAATACCTTCTGCGCGTCTTAATATTTCCTTTTAGCTGTAAAAGATACTGAGCAAAGTTAATTTTCATGCTCATTTTTCTAGTTTTTTTTATGTTTTTATTTTTTTAAATTTGTTTTAATAAAACTCTCTCTCTTGAATGAGAGCGTCATCAGTGCAGTGTATTTTTGAATTGAGCGAAGTTAATATTCTACATTTCCATTGTAACATGAAGAAAAGGATACCAGCTCAGGTGCCGTTCACAACTCTTGACCGGATTCAAAATTACGAGGTCCGTTGCTATCTCTCGTGTTGTTTCATACTGCAGCGTAAATTAAAATTGAATCCAGGTAATATAACCATTAAAAAGAAATACAATCATGACTGAAGGTAAAATTATTGGTATTTTAACATGATTTTCCAACCAAGTACCTCGGGGCGTGGTAGCTTAGGGATCATGGTCACAAAGTCGTGGTCAGTGTTGTCGAGTAGAACCCGTGTATATTGAAGATCCACTGTGTTGAAGCCCTGAGGTACGTTAACCCTTTATCTACCGCATTATAATTTACTGCAGTTTTTATAAATGCAATATTTTTTTGAATCACTCCATTGAAAATTATGGGATATACATAAACAAAATACTCAACTCCGGGGAATTTAATCCTTTAGAGCTAATTAATTAATTAAATATATTCAACTGTAAAATTAATTGCATGCACTGTTTACTTGAAATAAATAGTTAAATCATTTTCTAAGGTCTTCATTAACATTTAAAAAAAATAAGACACTTACCTTTTGACATTAACAACTTTTTCTCAACGAAAATGACAATCTTCGCAATATGATCAAAATGTCAGCTGAAAACGTAACTTCTGCTATAAAACTATTCACCTTCCCCGTTAAAATACTCATCATTGAGACCGTGCTGCAATATATAGTGGAAAAGGGGGTTTAAAAGAATATTCCTGCTAAGTATCATCAGAGTATTCGTAAAAAATGGTTATTCTATGTAATTTCAAAGTTAGTGGTCGGTAGATAAAGGTTTAAATCTTTTGTGGTTTGATATCTTTGCGTTGATGTGGCAGGAAGTCTGCAGAGTGGCTGTCAACTCGGTGAAGAGCCACAAATTACGTTTTTCTCAAATACACCTTGTATTGTTTCCGAATGTGACATTTATTAAATGCTCACTCATTCCAATCAAATATATTTTAAGAAATATATTTTTTATTACGAAAAGTGTAGATCTTCACGCGTTACAGCATTTAATTTTCATCAGAAGTTTTCGAGAAACCCTGAATTTATCAACGACATACTTTGAGAATTAGCTATATCTGATCAATGTAATAACAACATTTATGTCCTTGAATTTTAAATGGTAAACTTAGAACAACATTTAATTATTAGTTTGACACAATATACGTATAAAGGGTGTGTATAAAATATCTATTTTTTTTTTTAAATACAGTAGGATATTGGACTAACGGTGGATTAACCCCTATTGTGCAAATTTTCAATTGTTCATAGTGTTCAAACCGTATAACTGTAATTTGCATGCATTATGCAGTTCTTTTTTTTTTCAATATATTGTAAGCAGGTAAAGCCGTTCCTTACATTATAAGGGAGTTTCAATTGAAACTTGGCGAAATATTGCCGATGTAGCCAAGTTAGCGTCATTTTTGCTACCAAATTTGATGACTTGGGGACTTAGCCACCCTATGGATGTTTCTGGATATTATTAGAGAAATCTATAACATCTTGATCTATGACACAAGCGAAATTTTCAAGAAAGCGCAGGAAAGTAGGTGGATCTAAAAGGAAAATCGTTCTTGGCACCCCTCTTCAACTAAATTCCCGACCCATTTTTACGAAATATACCATATACAGCATCACGAAATATTTTTAATATAAAAAGACAGATTTGAAGTATTATTAGTTCAAGCAGTTCTAAAATCTTTAATTAAAATACAATCTTCAAACGCACCATAAATGCGATTTCAAATCAACCAAAAAATTGGTATACTAATCAAATACTAATTGGTTAGGTAAAAGTTAGTTATAGACACTACTTGATTCAGTTACTATGGGATTTATTTTGAAAGCCTAAATGTTTTAAGTTACACCTAGTTTTATTGATTTAATTGTGCTCAATAACTCTAAAGTCATTATTTCATGTAGCGTTTTTGGATGTTATACTTTATGCAAAATAAATACTATTTTCCCCACAAAACGGGCTATAAATGTAAATATATTGCATCTTGTCAATTTTAGATAAATGTAATGCGAATAATTCTATAATTATTTAATATTTATATTTTAATTACACTACCTGAGATGAAATGCAAGTTTTTCTAATTTATCAAAATTATTTTTAGTTATTTGTGATATTCATCTTTTTCATAACGTTTAAAATTTTGACCATTACCAGTATAAACACATAATGCGCATGTATTAAGTTAAATACCTTTGAAAGACAAGGCGTATAGTTATGAAAATTTAAACTTCTTTTTAAATAAATGGAATATATTGAAATTATATATAACAAAAATTGAATTTGTCATTGAATCATATCATAAATGAGCCAACAGCATTATAATTTGTGTATCTACTCAATGCTATCACACATTTGTCCAATTTTTAAAGTCTGTAGATCTTGTATACATATTTCAATAATTATACAATACATTACCTATATATATATATATATATATATATATATATATATATATATATATGTATTCTGTTACACGATAGATAGATTTACAATAATCAATTACGTTTTTTCTCACTATTTCTTGCAAACGATAGTCAAAATATTAAAATTTTGTTTATTACTTTAAGCAAAAAAAACTGAAATATATTTTTTTCATGCAAGATACTTCTTTGATTAAATTCAATACACAAGTGCGTAACAAATGCATACAGTATGTATGCCTTTTTTGGGGAAGGGTGGATGTTTTGGCATAAAAAAGGATGACATATATTTGTAGAGTAAAAAATGAAAAACAATCTAAACAAGAAGCATGAACGAGCAAGCCAAAAATTATCGACAAAGAACTCATTCACAACACCTGTTTTTGAAATTCTCTTCCAACATTTTAAAAAATAGAAAACCATAAGTCACACAGAAGGAAAGGTTTTCCATATATATTTGACTCTAAACGAAATATTTGAATATTAAATGCGCTTTGTGCTCTGTTTGTAAAAGGAAATATTCCTAGAAATCTTACTCCAAAACACAATAGATCCACATAAAAAATATGACACAGATAGGATTTCTCAAAATCTGAATTGTTGTTGAGAGAATCCATTCACTTCTTCTGCTCTAGGCATATTTTTCACTCGGAACGCAAAAAAACTTACGGAGTGAAGTTATGGATGTTTACTGTTGTCAATTGTTTTGTATTTTTCTACAACGATGCTTTTGAGGTTTATTCCTATCTAAAAATATATATGATAAAATAAAATATATGGACCTCTTCCCAACAATCTATATAAAGGAATTCAAAATGAAAATGTAAACTTTTCGTCTCATATTTATAAGAATACGTTTTTTTTTTTCAATTTAAGTATCATTTATTTATTTTTTTCGAAAACTGCAAAAAGTCTCATATAAAAATATTACAAAGTTTAAAAGTGAAGACTAACGGTAAAACATATTCGACCAATCTGCAAATTTTGCGCATTGAATACACTTAATTTCGATTTAGTTTTCTATCTCATTGCTTAAGGTGTTTAATACCATAAATATTCAAAGTAGGAAGTAGAATAAAAAAAAGCGCTTGAGGCTGGATGTATTTTTGTTGACGTTGCCCTGGACAACACTGGAGATATCGTTGATGGATATTTTAAGTTTTAACCCGGGTCAAATGACAAGCACGACATCTAAACTAATATCGTCTCATAATTTCCACTGCATTCTTATGCATTAACACGCCATCTCAACTACAGACTGCTCAGAGACTAAACAAATCCTAATCGCCTTGCCAAATACTTAAACAGAAAGACGTAAAACTATACCGAGAGTATAAAACATATAATTTAGTCCTGGATTAATTTAGTCCTGAAACCATTTTGTGCAGTTGGATATATTTTAAATCGAAGTGTTGAAAGCTATTACAGTTTATAATCACAAGGAAACACTATAATCACCATAGAAACATTATCAATGTTCCTTAAATATACCTATTTTTAACATTACTCTGAAATGCACGTTCGGTTTAATGAGTTTACCAATATTTTTTTTTCCGATTTAATGTTGTTTAGAAGAAATAATCAAAATTTATTAATTTTTCTATCAATTAAAAATGATCTACTTTTGATTTACTGACTAACAATAAAGAATAAATTAGATTTCAGCGTTATATCGTCCCTATACCCATTTTATGGTAAAATTCTATTTATCGCACCTTAAGCGAAGTGTATTTTCTGATTAAAACTCGAATTCAAGATACCTTTTGAGCATCTTATTCATTAAATCGTAATCTAACCATCGGTTTAGCGAAGCATTTAGAAACCGATACAAATTTCAATTCCGCCAAATGGCAACAGTGCAGGAAGCCAGCTGATTTCAGTAGCATTATAGCATTTGAATTCGCCTTGATGTAAGCAGACGAATAAACTTTTCCAATATATCTTAAACCAATTTGGTTGCATTGTCTCAGAAATCTAGGAAGCTGTGGATTTTCCTTTGATGGATCAGAAATAAATCCCCCACACTTTATACATATATACGAGTCTTCTGCCCCATCCGGAATTGAAACAAGAATTCTAAGTAGCGATTCTTTGAAAGACTTGCAACTCCTCTGAAAAATACTTCTAATAACCTCTGTGAAAGGAATTATTTATCGAATGAACAAGGATAAATTTTGAGAAATTATGTGAATATTTTATCAATGTGATTTGTTTATTAATATCGATTTATATTTGTGTTGCATAAAATTTGATGCATGCTACAGATGTTATAGCGCTGACTTTATGGAATGGCCAGAAAGGTAGGTATCGAAAAAGGAGAAAAATATTGCTCAAATTTCATTTAAATATTAAATGATATAGCATATAAAATTAATTAAAGAACTCCTTAAAAATAATATGAATATTGATTCATATCATAAATACAAAGAGAGCCGTTTTTTTCAGCCTTCTGTTATGTTTTCCGTTGTTTGAAACTTCTCTCTTCAGAAATGAAGTGTGTGCGTGTTATCAAAATGAGTGCATGAAGTTCGTAAATAAAATTGCAACACTGAACTATATTTTTTACAAAATGCTTTCAAACTTTAATCTCTAAAACATTAAAATGTGCGATACTTTGTCATAACTAATATTTTTAAAAAATAAATAAATAAATAAAAATAATTTAATAGTTAATAGATTTTTTTTTAAAATATCCTTTCAGTATTAAATACAAAGTGCTTGAAGGGCTTTCTGAGTTAATAGGCCTTTACTAAGAAGGTTGGTTGCCATTCAACTGAAAAATGTAATTCTACTCGTGAAATTTCGATACATTTTTAAAGAAAACTTCAGTTTATAGTTTAGAAGAGTTTTAAATCAAATACTAACACAAAAATTTAAGAAAATGAAGAAAACTCCCAATGTTATCGAATATAATCCAGAAAAAAAGTTGAAATGAAACAAGAATTTCTTATCATTAGACAACAGGTGGAAACACAAATGACATTTTTTCTAAAGAAAATATATTTAACCTTCGACTATCTTAAAATTCATAAACACATTAGGAAAACACAAAAAGGCTGTTTCATTTGACCAATAGGAGTACAATTAAAGTAACAATATAGGGGATATATATATATCCTCATATTGGTTTGTGTGATTTATGGTAAACTTCGGGAAGCATGGACTCTACAAAATACATCCAAATAATATTGACAAACGCCACGTGTGCTGTTTACCATGCAATCTCCGTTTCGGAAGTTTGGATTTTACAGCTGAAATTTGCCTCTCAGAGTAAGATTATGACAACCATGGAATTGATCATCATATTGGGGAATGTTCTGCTTATGGCAAAAAATATTGCCAAGGATTCACCCAGAAAACTTCTAGAAATTTACATGAGGCTATATAAAAAAATCCAGACCTTTCTAGCAATTTCCATGAGGCTTTATTAGCAACCTTGGAAACAAGTCGAGTCAGTTGAGATTATAATATACTTGTGCATTGCCTTCTATACTACAGAGATATTTTAATAGTCTGAGTTCCAAATGGTGGAATAGTTCTGAACCACCATTTTTGGAGCACTGTAAAGCTTACCTATAACGATTGCGTTTTACATTGTTGTACATAATCTGTTATAAAATTTCTTTGTGTGCATACGTCGATTTGTCTTCGTGTATTCATTTGTTCGTCCTTGTCAATTAATAAACCTGCTATATATTATTTGAGTAATTGGAGTCGTCGACTGTTTTTCTTAACACAAATTTGCAGTAATAGGATCATCTGGCGGCATTTAGGCCTTTATTAAATACTGAAAGTCGCGCTATAACGGCAGATTTTAGCAGAACAAACTTTCTTGCAATATATATAAATCTCACCAGAAATCATTTTTAAAAGAAAAAAAGTTTATGTTTGGACATGGGACCAAGTGAAATTTCATGCTTGAATCCTACGCAAAATTTTTGTGTTACATTATACCTATCGAAAATTTTTATACTTATAAAAAAGTTTTCATCTACCAATTATTTGAGTAAAGCAATGCAAAGAAATAGTACAAAGTTTCCCAAATTGAACTTAACCACTTTGTCATTTCAATAGAAAAAAAGAGTGCTTGAAATTATCAGGTAAAATAGAGGATGAACGTTAAATTAATTTATAAGGGTTGCCCAATTGAAAAGGGGACATGTTCAACAAAAAAAAGTTTTTATTGTAAAACAAAAGAAAACGCTCACTAGGTTGTAAAACGGGTCCCACATCATTTCCGCAACAGGTCTATCTAGAAATAACGGGGTTGATTCTTGAGGAAGTCTTGCCCAGTTTCGGTCACTTTTCGTCTAAAAAGAAACGTAGTCTTAAGGGGCCTACAGACCTAGAGGTCACAAGGGAACTAATTCGGACTGTATGTGGGGGGAGGGGATATTCCAGGATTTCCCAACAGATTTTTTTTGTCTTTGTTTCATAGGAGACGGGTGGGTGATCATAACCATGGAGATCCGATGACGTTTATTGCCTTTTCAAAACCTTTTACACCAACTGTTCCAAGACGTTCGACCTAGACATTGCTCGCCACAGACTTCCAGTATTCTTCAAAAGATGTCCGCATCAAACTCACCTCCTGCAGTTAGAAACCGTACTACTCCGATCTGGATGCATCCTTATATATGGCACGCGACTTTACTTTTGATAATTCCCTCTACCACTTACAGGTTTCACAGTTAAATATTACATGCGGTATACACTTCCTACCGTCCTTTGCGTCCCTGTTTGGTGGCTCTGCTATAGCTACACTCATTCTGACGCAAATGCGTATGTCTACTTTTTATTTGGACAACCCTTATATATATTTTTTAGACACTTTGCGACATAATTTGTAAACCATGCGTTTTTCCTCTAACTTTTTGAAATTGGTAATAATATACTGGTTTATTCAAAAGCTTAATTATCATAAATGTAGGGGCGTATTTTATTTATACAAGTGGCTTTTCTTTTGTTGTCTAGTGGTGAGTCACTATGTCCAGGATCTTGATATTCAAAGAAACAAGCTGATTAGAATAAAATTACTGTTTAATGAAACATTAGATTGATTTCCAATTAAATACTGGTTAACAACATGAGTTATTTCAAGGAGCATGCTCTCAATAGTCGCTAAGCCTATCGACTACCACGTTGACCGAAACACGTGACCCGCTAAGCCTATCAACCACCACGTTGACCGAAACGTGACCTCGCGCCTGTAAACCGGAGTCTGTCTTTCCTACGTCTGTCTCGTTCCCCGTCGCTCTCGCTTCTGCTTCAAAACCCACCATTCTGGGGGATGACACATATATTTGCTGGTAGCGCCATCTATTGGTGAGGTTGTAACCTCACTGATCGGAATATTTTATATCCTTAATACTTTAAATCCTACATAAATAATATATGTATCAAGACAAACATCAAACTGAAGATTTCCTTCTTTTCTGTAAGATATTTTATTAAAAAAAATCATTACAATTCTATTCAAATATATTTATATTTTAAATATATATATATATATATAAATTCTCACACATCTCTTGGGAATTCTGAAATTGAAAATTCTGGGTTTTTTTTTAAATCAAATATACCCTGGATTTTAGGGGGGAAATCTGGACTCTATGGTTTTCAATATCGCAGTCAGAATTCTAGAGCGTAAAGTATTTTTTTATCAGACAAACTCCTGTCGATGAAGAAAAAAAAATATTTCTCATAAGAGACTTTCAGAAATAATTTCAATAAGGGATATTTTGCATAAGTTTTTATTATATTTGTAGGCAAAAAAATTTAAAGTTCTAAAAACACAAGCAAAATTCTGATAAAAAAGAGAATTTTAAATCCTAAACTGTCTGCCCTCGAATTTATATTTGCACATTGGAATAGATTAATTAATCGTCAGCCTTCTGCTCAGACAAGCTGCTGAGTTTCATTTCACATGCAAAATTGTTCGAAATATGTTTTGTTAAATTTTCTTGCTATAAATATAGACAGTTTTTAAACTATTCAAATAAACAACATTTCAGATGATGCTTAACGTTCATCGTCACGAATTATTCTTTATTTACAAAATGATTTGACATTTTGAGGGGGAAAAAACAAGAAATATTACCTAAGGTATCCAATTACCCTAAAATTGCGAATTTTGACAAATTTCTTTTATGATTTTATTTTATAGACCCTCTTATTAGCTTTACAAAAACACCAAGTTTATTATTTTCCGTTACCTAGAAACAAACACTGCAAGTGTTTTATCAAAGGAAGATACCATTACTATAAGCAAGATGCCATACCTTAAACGCGTTTTACTTGAAAAATGTGTTTTTTTTTAAAAAATACTCAAAAGGGGGGCCAGTGATTGCTAAGAAAGTTTTAAAAATAATTAACTGACATTTTTTGTGTAAGTTTTGTATAATAGTAGAAGTGTCTTAACCTTCAGATTTATCAATCACTGTTTTATTACAAATTTTATAGCCCCTTATTAGAATATAATCACTATTTTTTTAAGCAATTTCATATAATAAATAAGATAAGGGTCTCTAGTTTTTGTAAAAATTTAAATATCTCTTATCCTGAAGGCCATTTCAAAAATGAATAACATAGCAACATAGCAGAATTGAAAATCTGTTCATAAACTTTTGGTACAGAATCGGCCGCGCGTTTCTGTTATTTTTGTCAATTTTTACCCATTTTTTCCCATTTTAGTAATAATAATTTCTTTTTCTATTCTTAATATTTTAGCATATTTTTTCTTAAAATGTACTAAACAAATCTAAAATCAACAAAAAATCCCCATATCTCCATTTATTTTAAAAAAAAAATTGTGGAAAAGTATTCGGATACCTTAAGAAAGCAAAACTTGTTACCCCCGTTTTCATGCTTATTCCTCTTAAATCTAACTTCCAGTGGCTGATTTGTTATTTGAGATATTTTGATACGAATGCCTCGTCTTATGAAAGGACACGTGATACATACAAATGAAGATTACTATTCAAATAGAGTAGTGAGAGAAAGTAAGAAGAGAAAATGGCTTTATAGAAGCGTTACTAAGGTGAGAGAACAACTTTACCAAGAGAGATTTATACCTTTATCCAGAATTCCACGATTTAAAGTGCGTGAGGGTTTTCTTAATGTTACACTATAAAGCAACAGGAGGGTTATTGGCGAAAGACCTTGCAATTTTCAACCTCGGTCAAGTGAGTGACAAGGTTGGATTCTGAGCTGGCACCCTGCAGTCCTAACTACCTTACCACACCAACGGGAGAACATTGAGCCATGACATATTTGACGTGCACCAGCCTCCTCCAGACTGAAGATCTTCAGTGGTCCCAGGTCTCGAACCCACGACACTCCGGCCTCGAGTTCGTGGCTATAACCACTAGACTTCGTGGCCACCTACTACTGAGAAATTGAACAAGGAGTGGTTGATACAATCCTTATTAGTTCGAGGTGGATTAAGTTAAGCTGCTCTATATATATTGCTTGATAACAGTTATTTTAAGAGTGGATGTATTGATTAAAGATAAAATTTCATTTTTATTAAGTAAATATGTTTCTTACTATAAGCTAAGCAAATGCATCTCAAATGTATTAAAAAGATATATGGCAAATTTAAAAGATAGGTTTTGGAATTGCTTTGAAGATATGAATACAATTTGTTATTAAAGATTTATAATTAAATGTTATGACTAGAAAGTAGCAATCAATAAAGGATCATGAAATTTAATTTTGATTTCTTTGCGTACATTAGTTAATATTTAAGCTGAACAGCTGATATAAAAATAAAATTTAATATTTTGGAAGGCATCAGATAAACAATATTTGAATCAAAATGCAACTTACTCGAATTTTATATATTTCTTAATTAGATGAAAAGTCCTTGAATAAATTTTTATAAAAGGGTGAATGTTTATTTTTTTTGTAAAAAAAGTGTTTCCTCTCCAAAACGGTCACTTTTTTACTAAAAAACGTTTTTTCGATGAAAGACAATTTTTTATGAAAATCAACTTTTCATCAAATAAAAACGGTTTCTTTAAAAACCTTCTTAGAAATTGTTTTCTTGTATAAAGAGGAAAGAAAAACAAAAAAAAATGTATAAAAGGAATTAATTATATTTTTTTAAATATATATATAAACAAACTGAAAATTTATCAAGATTTTTTTAAATATATAGTTTGTAAATTATATTCATATATTTTTGCGTTCTATACTTGCAATACGAAATCTGAAATAAATGTTACCAAAGAGAAAAATCAAGACATGGGTAAAATAACATACAAATACCTTTGTAACCATTTTCCAACTAAATTGATTTCTGATAAGCAAATCCTTTTCCGTCTCGTAAAAAAATATATCATTTTTTCGGGTTTTGCTTAAAAGATTTCTGTTTTCTGTCGCGCAATTGGAAGCGAGCGTATTTTATTTGCTTCCTCTTAACAAATGTAACTTTTTGTGGCTTCTGCGAAAAGGTTATAAAGAATGCGAGTGAATTGACATCGGAAAGCAATTCTGGATGCATCAGAAGAATTTATTCGATGTTCGACAATGGAAAACAGATTTATTTGTTACCATTTGTTATACCTATTGCTTAGCAATATCTATGTGAAAAAATGATAACGTATCGCAAGGTATACGTTCGATGAATGATGATTAAAATGTATTCTACTTTATTTATTTAGTTAGCAGACTAGAATCTGTAAAACATTTTCAATTCTGAATACAAAATATTATATTTTGATGATGCAGAAAATTATAATTTTTTACATTTTACTCTCAATAATTATGTAACCTTCTTTAAACAGTACATATTGTTAATCGTCAATGATGCATATAAATATTGAGAGTAACGATAAATTTACAAAAAGAAAAATGTAAAAATAACAATAAAGGGAAAAATTGTAATTTTTTTTTAAAAAAAAAGCTGTACAAACATTTTTAAAAGCGGGAAAATAAAAGCTATATATTTTACATCCGCTAAGTGATAAATCACAGATTGCAATCAATAAAATAAAATTAATGGTTTGAAAAACCCAGACATATATATGTATATATATATATATCCAAAACAGAATTGAAAATCAGGCAGTAAGCTGAAAAAAGAAATGGGTAATATAAGTATTATTGAAGAGTTATTCAATAACGACGAAAATGTAACAAACTCAACAAAAAAGTAAATTAATATATATACGTATATATAAATTAACCATTTCACAAAGACTATAATATGATCACTTTTTTACAAACTATAAAATCACGCAATTCCTTACTTTTCATTGTAATTTTAAAACGTACCTCAATAAATCCAGTCTCTCTCAATAGTGTCCTTCCAAACTTTGTGACTGTTATATTGGTCGGGAGCTAAGTGTGGAGTACTTTATCCTTTTATGATTAAATTTTAAGAAAGAGAGAAAATCCCTGAAAGGTCAAACTGCATGCTCTTAAAATCAATTCGCCTCCTATTTTTTTTCAACTTGCATCGAATAAAGTTTCCTTCACTTTATTTTGTATCTTCATTTATCTGATTTTGTAAATTTTTCATTTTTTCTATTTTTGTAACTTCATTGTATTGGTTATGTTTCGTAATTGTATTACTTTGTTATGGATTTTTGACTTTGTAATAATTTATTTGTTTATGCTATTTCATTATTTCGTAAATTTTCTTTTGTTAATTAGTACTTTTTTATTTATCTTATTCTGTGTGTTTCACTTACTTCTGTAATCCCCGTGTGATATTTGCCGTGCACGCGAATTATTTTATATTGATCTTCAGTAAAAAGAAAAAAATGCGTGTGTGATTTTATAGCATTGTGGTGGGGAGAGGAACTTTTGCTTTTTAATTTTAAACATTTAATGCCCCTATACGTTACAAAGCATGTGTGTATTGCCTTTCATTATTTCACCGCAAAACATAATTTTTCTTTCGCATAACAATAAGTCTAATTTGAAATAAAGATGAAATGTTATAACTGTGTTAGAAAAAAATGTAAAAAAATTGAAATCGATATTTTTGAAAGAAAAAATGTAATTTATTTGCAATTTATAGATATAAATATAATGTATTCTATTGATTACAGTTTAACACATATGTATAAATTAGGAATATATCGCAACATTTGTAAATTTTACAACATTTTTGTGTTTAAATGTGTATTAAACTATTTTTAAATTTATTGAGCAGTTAAATAATTTAAAGAAAATCGCCATTTTAAATTTATAATTACATAAAATAAATCAAGTTTATAAGTTTATAAAAAGTTCTTAAGAATATCTATTTTGCATTGATAGTCCACTGTTTTTTGTAAAATTGAAGCAATTTATGTTCATTAAAAAAAAGAGTGCATTTCTTGACTCAATATATAAGATTTGGCTTCCATTTTATATGAGACAATGACCATGGCGGGAACTGATATGACCTTGATGTCTTCCAGCAACCCTATGTAACTGAACAATCCCGTCTACCGTTAAACAAAGAGGCTTTAAACATTCTTACAAAACACGCATTAACTGCCTCCTAATCATTCGCATTTTTCATTATAAATATTTTATTTGTTTGCTACTTGAATTATTGAGATTTTGGCGAGTTAAAAGTGATATTACTTAAAAAAGGAGTAAAACACGATATCAGTCATTGGCATGGCCAAGTAATTTTAGCGCGTTTTTCACATGTTGTATTTTACAATAATGCAACTAATGAACTTTTTACTAACAGAAAGTAGTGTGTACTATACTTAAAAATTTTTTTAATTGTTTTAAAAAAATTAAAAAATTATTAAATTTAAATATAATTCGGCTCATCTAGGGCACAAACGTGACGAAATGCCGAAAACACGAGGTCAATTGGTTTATTATTGGCTGAGAAAAAGGTACGACAAAATATGGAACGAAGACGAGGACGAAGACGTAGACGAAATTTGCGACCTAATAGCGCTTTTTTAACACTACGTGAAAAACGCGCTAAAAATTGCTTCCATGTAATTAATTCTTCTCAACAGAATTCACATACGAAGTGAGAAACGTATTTCTTGCTTCAGCAACACGTGGCAGTTTAAAATTAATTCCAATATTTTTTTTATTTCTACAACAAGAAATGATTGCGTTATATATATATATATACTAGCTGACCCGGCAAACGTTGTTTTGCCAAATAAATTATTTCTATTGAATATTTTGGTAGTCAAATAAAAAGTAACTAATTTATTGTAAGTGTGTGGGGATGTGGTACACGCGCGACTGAAAGAGGAATGATGCACTGTGAACAATGATGGTTTATAAAAGTAACAAAGCACCAAACATTCCTTTTTAGAATTTTTTGTACTTTTTTTATTTTAACTAATAAATTTCAAATTACATCTCTATCACAAATTATGACAATTAAAAAATAACATTATCATTCTCTTAGTGCAATGGAGTGTACGATATTTTTAGTCCATCTTTAGCCAACACAAACAAACTAGATGGCTTACCCACGCGAGAACATGCGAAAAACACGGTGTGCCCAAATCTAAGCCACAAACAGACATCGTTTGGACTTGAGACTTATTGATTATCATTGCGAATGCCAATCTTATTGGAAATTGAATCCGTTTGACTTCGCGTAGCTGTACGGTCGCCAACCATGATTCCATTAACGTCGTCAACAACAGGTGCATTGAGTCTATGAATGTGCTCTCCAGGTGGTGTTTTATCAGAATTGATGACAATAGCGTGATTGTCACTTTGCAATTTGTGCATGTGTGATTTGAATAATTTCAACAATTCATTGTGCTCATTCAATAAAGCGTCCAGTTCACCGGCAATGCGTCTGGCAAAAAGTGGATTGAGGTTATTGTAGCTACAACATGCATCCACACGATTGGCGAGTTGAGTCGCCGTCCGGAGTCCTCACCGTCCATAAAGTAAATTTGTAACAATTTATGTGGTTCGTTTGGCATTGGCCGCAATGAGTCCACTTTGTGATAAACTTGGCCTTTGATTTTGAATGTTGAATTAAATTGTTGACCATTTGCAGCATTATTTGTAACTATTTCTGTTGCTCCGAACGATGTCATTTAGAAACATGAGTTGAATGTTCGAAATGACTTCAGGAACAAGTAATAATCGGGATCCTTACCGATAAGTAAACCGTTCAATGGTTCAGCTGGTGTTTCGATTTCCGGTAGCTGCACTTTTCCTGACGCGCAACACATCCCGGCTGGCTCATTTTTAAATTTAAGTGCATTACAGTGCGGACATTCCTTGTCCATAGCACCAATTGTCACGTTCGAATGAGCGCAATATTTAACATTGGGCTCATACTCGAATGATAGGTGACGAAGTGAATCGGATGTAAATGCTCGATGTACTTGTTGGCATTGTTGGTCATTTGCTCTGAGTGTGTGTAATATGAATCGATGCGCTTGTCTTTGTTGATTTTGTTCAACTCGTACCTCTTGCAATTGTGATTTACGCAACTGTGCCATATTCACACACACATCTTCATTATCCTGTTGGATTTGTTCGTCTGTTCTTTTAGCTCTTCTATTTCGCATGGCTGTAGATTTAGTAATTCGACGGCCTAAATAAGACCTTTTGCGTCTTGCTGGTATTATCTACTGTACAAAACACACACATATAGATCAAATTGAAGTACTTAATGTTAGAAAACAGTATACTGATAATGTATCTGTTCTTTTATTATTTTACCTCTACCTTTCACAATTATAAAATACGTATATATTTCTCTTTACATTGAAAATGATTCCCAAAAATTTTGAGCGCACTGAGTATTACAGTTTTCTTAATTGGCCTTTAATAATAAATAAACTAATAAATAAAAATAAGAATTCAAAATGTCTGAAAATATGCAGAAATGGTTTAGACAGGAAGCACAATAGTTGTTGTTGGCGAGAGTTCGTGCCACGTGTTGAAAACTATTGATATTTATGAGATCCCTTAATTAACTGAACGTGAGAACTATTTTGAGAAAAATGGGAATAAATAATTATAGCACTGCAAATTGATGATACATAAATAAATTTTGGTGAAATAATCCTTCAATCATCTGTGCTTTGCGAAATATCATAAAACTTTTTCACATGGAATAAAGCTGAAAAGAAATATATATTTACAACTTCCCTAAATGACAGTGATGTATTTATCTTCCTATAATTTTTCTCTGTTTCTGGGATTTCTTTTTTCTCTGACAGAGTAGTATTTTTCTGGTGCGAAACCGATTTTCGACGTCAAGCGAAACAACAGACAGGGGTTTTAAGGTTTTTAATTAATATCTTCTCAACTAATTGCAATATCGGAATGAAAAATAGTTTACGTCCTATTCTCAGACAGACTGAATATACGCACAAAATTTCATAAGATTTGGTCTAGTCGTTTCGGAGGAGTTTGGCTACAAACATGACACGAGAATTTTATATATTAGAATATATACACAGACATCCAAAAGTTTAGGTATTCAAGAGGATTTTTGCGTCTAATTTGTAAATGAATGAAGGTAAAAACACCAAATTTGGAGGGAATGAGAATTAAGCAGTTATTTATTGAATGCGTCTTTAAAAAGTATCATATGTTTCACGTAAAAATGAGTTACAAGAAAAAAAGCACCCTTGGCAGAAAAATCAATTCTTGAAAAAATCCGCACATTACAATTTTTATGGTAAAATGTCGTAGAAACATTGCAAAAAAAGCGTCCTAATAAGAAATGTAACCCCTTTCGACCCTAACTAGAATGCAATGGTAGCAACGACTTTGAATGCTGTCAATGTAGTTGATGTAGACCAAAATGCGAAACCAAAACCATACATGGAAAAGTAATCCTAGTTTCAGCTCATGAAGCGACATCGGAGAAAAACTTAACTTGGCAGCAACCTGTCTGCCAAGATAATCTCAAAGATATTTTATCGAAATCAAGTCTGGAGATTAAACTAGGCATTCCATTTAACCTGACCATTTCCGCTTTAAACCATGACCTTCAAGGTAGTCCTCAATAATCTAAGCTCGGCGAGGTCGTGCATTATCATCCATTAGAATGAAATCGCTACCAATAGCATCAGCATATGGGTGGGTATATGGATCGATCGATATCTCAAACTAATCAGAATTCTTCCATGAAACGCAGGTCAGTGTGAGAATTGAGTGATAGCCCAAACCATGATTCCATCACATTATAAATGTTTTTCAACAGTGTTGGATTGATGGTATCAAGTGTGTTGCTCTCCAGAACAGCAGAAGCCTGAATAGCTCGCCAGTGTGAATCTGGACTCGTCCGTTAAGAATACAAACGCTCATTGTTGTCTGCTCCAGAAAACGCATTCTATGGCCAGCAGTAAGATGGCCTTTCTCTGTCGCTTGTTGAGGGGGACACGTACAACTTGCCCTATTGCATAGAGATCTGCATTGTGAAGGCGCCTTCGTGCTGTAGTATAGAAGATTCTTCTGGTGCTACAAAATGGTGTGTAACGAGCTGCAGCACAGTACAGGCTCTTCTCCTTCGGACCGAAGGAGATAGAAAACAGTGTTCTGAAGGCATTGTAGCTCGTGGTTATCCTGAAACATGTCATCTGGACACAGAAAATTCTGATTGATATTGATATCACAGTTATTGAGCCTCATTGCGAGATGCATTGAGACGTCTATCAGCATCAGCCTATGACAACCTCATTTCCATCCATCCGACTGTCCACTATATTAATGAATCGGGCAAAAGATTTCTCCTATATACTTTAGAATGCTCTGACTCAACAATGTCAACAAAATTTCCAACAACAGTTGAAAATCAACAAAAGAAACACACGAAATTACGAAAGCCTAATATTAACATATTTTTCTCTCCTTCGTATGTACCTGTTATTTTCTAGTAAATAAATGTTATAGCTATAATTTTTCCATAGGTTTTTGTGAAGTTCGTTATTCGTCATATAAACTATAAAGTTTATAGTTTCTGCCATTTTTTTAAGGTGAGTCCTAAAAATCTATTATATCTTAACTTTTGAGTATACACTCTTTGTTATAAAAATTTACGCCCCAAGAAGTAAGAGTGGGATTGTTTCTAAACTTGTCATGAATTTAAGTATCAGGAAGATATCTAAATGATTAAAAATGCAGCATGATTGCATAATGCCACAAGAGGACGTTGAACTTCATTATTTTGGGATTTTAAAGCAGGAGCAAATCTTATTTGCGTACACATTTAATCTGTTGCAGAGGGACACATTTTAAATTGAGATGCCATTATGCCTACATTGGAGCTAATATGAGTGGCTATCAGAGTTCTAAAGAAGACGAATCATAGGGATGTTGGAAATCGGGTGGTCAGCTCTGCTAGTAGCTTGCCACCTAGGTTGTGCTGGCTTTGCTGGAGAAGGTGTTGTGTCAATTAGTACCATCATAAGATACCTGGTTAAATAATAGTTGCTATCATGGTGCCTACTAAATGTACCACCATCGACACCCATTCACCGTCTCCCAAATTGGAATGATATCACACTCGAAGGGATTTTACTATCACTGACTGGAATTAGGTAGTTTTCAGCGACAAATCAAAATTCAATTTAGGCAGTGAGGGAAATCGTATATTTGTGTAAATGCCCCGCCGTAAACGTCTCAATCCTGTTTTCGCTGTACAACGGCAAACCTTTCCCACAATTGCTGTGACGGTATCGGGCGCTGTCGCATACGAAACATTGTCACTCCTAATAGTGATCAACAACTCCGTGGTATTTCCTCCTTCCCTAGCCTGCTCTATTCTCAGGTTTTGTCACCCTTGTATTGTATCTGGGACATTCTATCATTTAGGACAGCAAGTTGGACCTCCAACTTGAAAATCGGAGTTGCATTTACAATAATTGTGGAACGTGAGTCGAGGGACATTATACCATCAGATTCGTATGTCTCAATGCCCGACCGTATCATATCATGCATTTTGGCTAGAAGTGGACTAACAGGCTACTAAAACCTCCATTCATTTAGAATTTTTTTACAATAAAATATGTTTGCTTTGATGTGTGAATGAATGTTTATATATATATATATATATATATAAAGACTGAAATCGACTCACTCACTCATCACGGTATATCTGAAACTATTAGACCCACAGACTAGAAATTCTGAAGATATATTAATTTCATAAAGTAGAGATCCGAGAAGAACGGGTTTGCAAGAATTGATCACCAATTTGTGTCTTGCTAAGGCTTAAAGAGCGTTAAGATATATTCCCGAAAATATATAATATTAAAATATATAAATATATTCCCGTTTTTGATCTATTTGACTGCAGACTTGAAATTAAATATAAGTATGTTTCTTTGATAATTATACACTCTCTAACAAAAAACGACGCACCAAGAATGAGTCGTCCTATAGAGACAAAAATTGGTGGGTAAAAAGATTATGTACAGAATAGAAAACGATTTAAATTTCAGAAAAATTGAATGATTTATTTCAAAGTTACATAGTTACAATGTAACGAGCTCAATAAGGTGTTGACCCATCTCTAGCCTGGATGCAGTCTGCCACACGACGTGGCATAGAGGGATAAAGTACCCTGATGGTCGTGGTATTTCTTACCAAATTTTCTCCAATTGTCCAGCCAGATCATTAACATTCCCTGGTAGATATAGTCGCCTTCCCATCACATCCCAGACATGCTCGAATGAAAAGAGATCTGGTGATCTGGCTGGCCAAGAAAGTGTTTGACAAGCTGTAAAATAGTTCATAGCAACATTTGCCATATGTGGTCTGGCACTATCTTTCTGAAAAATAAGGACAGGGTTCTGCAAAAAGAACGGTTGCAAAACAGTTCTCAGAATGTCATCGATGTATCACTGTAATGAAAGTGTGCCTCTAATGACGAACAAAGGGGACTGGCTATCAAAAGAAATGGCACCCCAGATCGTAACTCCTGGTTGACGGCCATCGTGACGCTGAAATCTGCCACTGTCCACCCATTCTTGCCAGCGTCTTTCAATCGCCGCATCGCTTCGACCCATATGTCAAGCGATTCTCCGATTTGCCCAACCTGCCTCTTTCAATCCAATTATACGACCTCTTTCGAACTCTGACAGTTACTCGTAATGAGCTCGAACCCTGCGGTGAAGTAGTTTTTTTAGTCGTTGAAAGGTATCCTAAATCGCAATGCAAAAGTAATTTTGAACATCAGATTGAGAATCGCTTCTTATAGACATATGCTGAGTGCGAAGTTCTGATGCGCTGTAGCACCCGCTATTCATTCATTGGACACCATATTTTTATAATTTGCATTTTCAGTACAAATGTCTTTGCATACAAAATTTCTTTACAATCGGACAACTCCCTTATGATGCGTCATTTTTTTTGTAGAGTGTATAACTTTACACATAATTATTCTATTTCAACCTTAAAAAATTTGAAAGCTCTAAACTTAAAAAGCACAGAATTACAATAGCCCTTACGTTCGTTTAAAAACTTTAAACTTACTTATCTCAGAGAAAGATAAAATAACTAGTTTGTCTTCATTTAAAATGCTAAAACTTTTTTTCTATTGCGTCTAATGATTTGAATTTTTTTTTACCTATTTCTAATAGTACATGTAAAAAAAAAGTTAGTATGCCTTGTTTAATCAAAGCAAGCTCATTTTTTACAAAAATAATTGAACTCAGAATTTATACAAATTTTAAGGAATTTTCAATAAGCATTCATAAAAAGAAGTATTGTACGAATACCAAATCATTTTATCGCATACCAACTTTTGTTATGCATAGTTTGGCGTACTTGTAAATCAAACTTCCTGCGTGTACGTAAATTTTTGTATTAGGAGTTGGATTTTAAAATCACTTCACATTTTTTCCCTTAAAAAACTAAATAGCTAGCTTTTTATGAAATTTTGAACACAAAATCTGTTTTACATAGTATACACATATAGAAGGCAACCAAAAACGTTTAGAAAATCCTTTAATTAAAAAAAATTTTGCGTAAATCGTATCATACTTACACTTAAAATTTTGCAAACAAGTTTATTTTGTTGATTATAAATCCACTAAAAATGGGTTTGCAGAAATAAACTTTGAGGAAAGGGTTTACGGAAGTGTAAAGGATAATTCTACTTCAATTTTAGATATTCGAGTCCAGCCTTTCTTAAATAAAAAGGTGAGGACTATAAAAATGTTTTTAATACAATGGAATGATTAATTCTAGAACTTAGATATCAATAACTTATTTATTATAAACACAGTATGTATTTAAACAACATTCTAAATACTCAATGTATATTGCCAACCATTTTTTAAAATATATTTAATCAGTTATTATATAAAGACCTCATACTGCTCATATTTAGCAAATTTTAGATGCAATCAGTTCATTGTTCTTTTTAAATTTAACTGGTTATGGATTCGTATAAGGATTAAACTGAAAACAATAATAAAAGATGGAATTTTAAAAAGTAGCTTCTGGAAATAATATAAAAAAATAAGCGTCATTAATTATATCTAGCTTATTCTCCGAAAAATCAAACGTTTCGTTAGATTTCATTTTAAATATGGAGGGTGAAGAAAATATTATAAGTCTCTTCACTAGATATATTACACCTTTTACTACCAAAAACACTTTTAAAATTTAATATGCGCGAAAAACAACTGTGTTGAAGCATTAAAAGAATCACAAAGCAATTTACAACGCAAAATGATACGTAAGAGTTTGAAACGGCGAAAGAATTCGCTTTACTGCTTGTTTTCCTAAAGCCTTAATAGCTTAAGTGTTACTATAAACATGTAAAAATCCTCTTTTATGTATAGAATTAAAAGCTTATTCCCATAAACTGTTTCATAAAACCTTCTTTATGCAGAATAGCATCATTGTCGACTTACAAAATGTGTGAAAAAAAATTCTTATTGTTGTTGCAACTTTTAAGGACTAATATATTTGTAAGTAGAGATTGCTTTGTGGTTTCCTTAGATTAGAGTGGCTTTGATTTTTAGAATCTTACATTTTAATTTTAATACTAAGAGGAATACATTATTTCTATATGTATATTTTCTCTTCTACAGTTTATTCAAGCATAATAATATAAGAAAATTAATTGGAAGGATTTGTATCTTTTTTGAATTCTCTGAGTTAAGTTGAAATCTGTGCAAGCTTAGCCTTAGTTTCAAATTTTTCTAATGCATTGTTGTGATTTATTTTATTTTGTCCTGTGTATCCATACTATCTTACTACTAATTTCTTGCTTATTTTTGTCTGGCCTTAAGTTAGATTTCTAGTAAATTAGTGCTTCATGATATATGTATGTATATATACACGTGCGCGTTTATATTTCTAGTTCTTATCTTGTATTCAAACTGAATTCCTGTCCTATACATTAAAATGAGCATAATTTAGGATGTATTTTATCAAAATGCATTAGATTATCTCAAGTTGTATTAAATGGCTTCTTCAAATCATCAATTTTCCCATTTTAAAATGAATTTTTTTTTCTAAATTACCAATCTCGTGCGCATATTTATGTCAAATCGCAAAACGAAAACTAAGAATTTAATGACCTGCATGTAACGAGACAGTTTTTCATTCGAAAGGTATCGCTGTACCTTTACCTCATGTTAACTGGGGGGGGGGGAGTTATGCTCCTTAAACAAATTATCGGGGGAATGCGAAGGTAGTAGTGATTGAGACGCCATCAATTCAGACATAAAATGAGGATCAGTAGATATTCACAAAAGTTAAATTTTATTAATTTAACGTTAGGACCTGATTACGCGATATGTAGAACGTGGTACGCAGAATACGCGGTATGTCAGGAACAAGCGACTATAATACCGGTAGTACTAGAAGAGCTATACTATCTACGTAATCTCTCTATCTCATTGACATTCTATTTAGTATTTAGTACTTATTAGAGAAGTTAAGTCGTTTTATCTCAAAGTGCCAATTTGGCTGGATGGAAAAAACTTGAGTAAGAGAGGATTTGATGCCGTGGATAGCCCATTGTTTTAAAGGTCTGAAATATTTCGAATCAAATAAGACATTTAGATTAATTTAACATTCGAATTACAGTAAGGATAAATACTTTTAAATTTCATATTTTGGTGAGGAGAGAATATCACAATCACTATATCAAGAAATATTTGAAACATATTTTTACATGTCTCAGGTTTGTTCAATTTATTCGGAGAAAAACTTTCAAAGGGAAGGGTGTAGTATCCCCTCTTTGTGCACATTTTGTCTGGACATAAATCAAATTATTTATGAAGATATGTTCGAATTCTTTACACAAAACATTCAAAGAACCATTAAGACGAGCCTCGATTTTTTTTACAAACAACAAATCGTATATATTTTTGAATAACTTTTTATTTACTCAAGAAACCAAAATAGGGTTAAAATAGTTCCTGGATAAATCACAATAAAGGCTTTTTTTCTCTGCCATTTTTTCCCACACAATTATACGATTCTATTTACTTAATGAAAATAAATTCTTACATAACTTCTATATAAGGGTTTTAAAAATTCAACATCTTTTTGATATGCTCTATTAATAAACTCGAGGAACAAAAAAGAAACCTTTAAAAATATTTAATATAATTTACTTTTCATGAAAAAGAAGAAAAAATTGTAACAGGTGAAGCAGCAAAGTCGATTTTCAAAATCGTGAAACTCATGCTATGGTACTTAAATATTTTTTTTAATTAAAGTAGCGAAAGTTATGTTAACACCAATGCGAATAAATTAATTTTGCACGTTTTGATACAATTTCTCAATCAATAAAATAGTACAATACAGTGCATCAATATTATAAGCAATATATATGCATATTTACCTTGATGACCATCAACATTGCAAGACAATGAAGGAAAGAAAGATAGCTACCAGAACTTACTAGAATTTGACAGCAGCACAATAGTAGCCTATCGAATTATCATTCCTTGGCCAGAAGAAATGCAGCTTATAGTTCCATCAAATTTGAATGAAGGGAAGAAGATGGGGAATATGCAAATAACTAGCATTTAAGTGCAATAGAAGCGATATGGCATCTTAAGAGTAAGTTATACAGTGGACTTTTCTTTAGAAAATAGCATTTGAATTTTGATTGTTAGTGAGAAAACTGTGTTGTCCCTTGTATAAGAAGAAACGGACATGTCTAAACTCAAAAGCGGCAGGATCGTGATCAGTCGAGGGAACAAGTATTCGTTCCACGGTACTGCTACTTCTATTGAACAAATAAAATGACTGTCATGCAAATATGTAACTGATGTATTCAGGAGGATCATTCTGAACACACACCACAACATCCAGTAACTCAACGGCTTCCAGCCAGCAATGCTCGAGATTGCAGACATGTTGTCAGTTCAGGCTTACAGAATCATACAGCCGCGTCACCGACCTTGAGTCAGGAAGTGAGCTTATTTGCAGCATGGGAAATATCAATATGAACTGTGAGACAAAGTTTGGAACAGTAAGAATTGTGTATTCGGTGATCATTGTTGTAGCTTTGTTCGATATTATAGTATAGAGACGTGTTGCGACAGTGATGTGCTCGAAGACCAAACTGGATACAGGAGTGACAACACGTCACCTTTTTACATAAGTTACATTTCCGTATGCAGTACATGATAGACATGTCGATATCTAGAGGCACCAAGGAAACCACAAGAGCCCTGTTTGCAATTGAAACCGTCATTTGTGCTATTCATCTGATGTAATGGCCATTAAGTACACGACAGCCATTAAGTACACGACATGAGCACCACTTGTGATCTGTAATTCGATCCAAAGGTCAGTGACTGTGTGCCTTATCTTTGAGGCCTCAGAAAACTCATCTCTCAATAAAGTAATGCAAGACCACATGTTGCCAATCTCGCCCCACGCATTCGAAGAAAGAGTCTGACTATGGCCCTGTCCATCACATTCTCCAGACGATTCACTGACTAACCCGGTTAGAGCCATTTTAGCTGACATAGGTGCTGACTGTGTATACTTATTTCGAAATCTGTATTCCTTAAATTTGCTTTCAAATGTAATTATATTTCTGTCTACCATGCTGTATACGTATAAAGAGTAAGATTCTATTATTTGCTTTCCTTCCTGTTTTTGCAGTTCTAATGACGAGCAGTTTATTTATGCAAGTTCGTGAATTGTTTAAATGATATTTTGGATAAAATCATGATGGCAATTATTCAAGAAGGCATGCTAAAATGTTTTTTTTTAAATAAAATAGTTTGTAGATGACACAAATAAGTAAACAAAAAGATACCTGTGAAACATAAAGATAACAATGAAAATACGCAAGCGAAGTTCAAAAGAGATAAAAGTATTTTCCTTTTCTTATAGTCTAAAAGGCCTTAGTTTATTTAAACTGACGTTAACTTCAAACTCGTTTCTTCTAAAATTTCGCATGTCTTAATTTTTGCAAGGAAGCTGGTTGAATCCAGTACATGATTCAAAAATTATTTATTATTTATTTATCTGGTACCCGTGCTTGGACTTTTGACCATTTGACGCCAAGCCTTCCCGAGTGACGATGTCATCAATCGGGTGTTCATCGAGTCTTGTGTATTGGATCAGGTGGTCGCCATCCATCCTGGCATGGCCTCAGAGCAAACAGGCTTCGTCAGTATAGCCAGGTCCAGCCATTGGAGATATAATCCCAGGAAGTCATGTCCAGTGGTTAGGCGAAAACAGACAACAGCCTCGGCTCTCTCCAGCTGCCTAAGGATAGGACCCACAGTGACCAGGGTTTCTCATTGCTTTAAAAAGGCCCTTGGTTTTTTGAGTCAGTGCAATACATTTGTCTATGTATGTGGTTATCACCCTCTTTGTGCTTTTCTGAGGGTTAAAAGGATTTCCAGTTGAGATGAATCGGCTCCCTGCTTGTCGTTTTGGTCGGTTCTCTCATTACCGGGGAACCCAACAGGATTTGGGACACACTGTAGCCTTATAGTGGGTTCCAATTTTTTCAACATTACCCAAGATGACTTGGGAAATGTTGGGACACTGTGGCCTTATAGTGGTCAATTTTTCTCAACATGACTTGGGATTCACTATAAGGCCACAGTGTGTCCAAAGTCATGTTGGGAAAAATTGAAGATACGGAGCGTTTTTTTCCACTAGATTCAAGACTAATATCAACTGAAGAAAGGCTCTCTCGAAATTTGGAAAATAAAAATCATTTTATACACAGAATTTTTTCCTTCCTAAATTAGTTTACACTTTCGAGTAAGTGACAAAGTATCCACAGAGACTTTTTAAAAAAATATTCTAAGTGATTCGTATTTTGCATTACAAAAGCATTGCTAATGTTTTGCAGTTTTGCGTAAGAAATTAAAAAGCCTCATTAAACTTTTGAAACATAGAAAATGGGCAAGTTCTAATTAAGCAAATTCTTAGGTTTCAGGCTGAGTTATGCAAAGTTATGTATGTATTTCAATTTCAATAATAAAGTTTCTTGGTAGCTGAAACTGGTTTTTCAAAATTTTTCCAAAAGTCTTTTCTTTTATTCTTGTTTTGCTTAAATTTCGAAAAGATATTCTAATTCTCAGTACCATTTCAGGTTGCAGCTACATGTAAACAAGCTCTCTTGTCAATTTTATATTCTGTATTCTGTGTAGTGTAATGTATACGTAAATATAAAAATTTAAAAATGTTTTTTTATCATTACAATAAATCTTTTGAAATGGGCAAAGTTTGCACTAGCCTTTCAGGGATATCAAAAAATGCTCTATATATAAGGAAAATGGAAGGAGAATATTTTGCTTGCCTCAAATAAAACTTTGTAGAGATTTTTTTTTTTTTTTGCTAAACAATAAATTTTGAATGCTCAAGTTTATTCTTTTTTAGAGAATTAACGTTATTCAGGATTGTCGTTACAAAAAGTTATTTTTTTCTGATGCTGAATTTTTATCAAAAGTTAAAATATTCTATTTATTAATATATTTATTATACACCAAAAGTGATTCGTGATTTTCAGCTTTGATATAATCCCAAAAAAATTCTACATTATTATCATTCAAACCAATATTTTTTCAGCTAATGTGTCATTTGTTGAATTAATATTTATTCATTAAAGCGTGAAAGTTCAAATATCTTGCAGCTAATATCAAATCAAATTCTACCAAATCTTTTCCAAATTCAATTTCGGGTTTTTTTTTTAAATTTGTACATTAAATATCTAATTATTTTCAAAATAGCATCTGGAATCTCTTTCGCGAATAAAATTGACAAAATACCAACTAAATTGAATTTTACGTTAAGAATGATCGTTTAAAGAAACATTTTTTTATTATTATTTTCCAAACAACAAAAGGTACGTAAGGAAAATTCCCTAATACTAAATTCGAATTCCCCTTGACAATCAGTAGTACCAAATCTAATTATTGGGAAATTCTTCGTTTATGGTTTTCAGTTATTACTTTTTTAATATCTTGAAAAGAACAATGATTTTTTCATTACATAGACAGTCGAAATAAAGGGTCTGTTCTTTGAGTTTTCACATTTTTTTTTCAAATAGATGACATGAAAGTATTGAATCTGGATCGATGTACTGGAGATATCTTGTAGACGTACATTCTAATTGAATATAAAAGACAATCTCACAGTGGCTTATTTTTTAATACAAAAGAATGAAAGGGGCTTCTAAATAGTAGTATTTAATTTTCTGAATGGATATAATAACGCTTTTTACGTTATTAATATTATTTCCCAATTATAATATGAAAACGTTTATTATTTTTTTTCACGTATACCAACTGTTAGTTATATTAGTGTAGTTATTTTATTAAAATATAATATTTTTATCATGTCATATTATTGTTAGAAAATTATTATGTTACAAATTATTGTTAGAAATAAAAATGCTGCAACTAAAAATAAAGACTGATTTCTTAAACTATAGGTGTCAGGAAATGTCGTCTTAATACATCGGCGTTAGATATCGGTAAACCACTTTTTTTTAGAATAAAATAAAAAATCAAACACACGTCTGATTAATAAACAATTCTATTTTTAATGATTGTCTGATTCTTCTTGAACATTAATTACAAAGATTTTTTACACTTCAATTTAATCTCCAAAAATGTTTGGAGCTTTCTAAAAAATCAATGTGCTTAAAAACTCAAGTTTTTTAAGATAAATTTCCTGAAAAGAAATATGTTTTATTCTTTTCCGATATAAACTGATGATTTTTATTGAAATGATATATAAATTTATTTGAATTAAATTCAAAAATATATTTAAAAATAAAAGTTGTATAGAGATTGCAAAATGAATGAAAAATATATTTTGTCTAAAGAGAAGAAGGGATAAAATCATACACACACAACCCCATACATTTATTTGGAAGTTCTTGGGCTCTTTTTAATATTTACAAGGAAGAATAAAGAATATATATCGATGAAAAAACACCAATGGCATTTTTCTATACATCTTCTTTCAACATCATCTCGTTTTTATTTAACATATTGGAATATTTTTATTTTTTGTGATAAAAAAGTCTAACGTATACATGGACACAATTTTTTTTTACTTCTTTCACTGAAATTATTTCTTCTCCTAAAGCTTATTTGAGAATTTGGAAGAAATGGAAATCCGAAGTTGTTAAGTCCGGATTATAGGCAGGGAGTTTGTTTTCCGATGAAGTTTGTTTAATTTTCTTCGTATTATTCTAGGTATTGAGGCCATGCATTGCCCGGAAAAAAGAAAACCTTGCGAATCGTAATGTGAACAGCTTTTGGATCGATATATTGCTTGAATTTTCTCCAAAAATTCTTAAGTTTTCATTTATTTTACGCCGTTTGTGAATAAATTTGAAATTGCACGATTCCCTGCGAATCCCTAAAAACAATGGAGAGAGCTTTTCTAGTGCATAAGCTAGTTCTTACTTTTAGTGGAGCAGTTTCACTTTTTATTTTTCATTTCATGTTCACCACTTGTTTACAAAGGGTTAATATGCTGCACCCAATTTTCTTAACAAATACATTAACTTCACCTCGCGATAAGGTGTCATTACAGAACTGGGTATATAATATGTACTCAAATTTCATTACATTTGACATTTCCATTGGTTGAAAAGTTAATAGTCATAAACTATGCATTTGCAGTAGATATTTTGTGCTTATTCATCCTGCTAACAACTAAATGATTGGGCACGTAAAAACTGAAGCGATTTCGAACCATTATTTAAATACTATAATCGTTCTGCAAAAATTCATAAAATATTACCTGCTTCTATAATAAAGTCGGATTTATATTCAATCCGTCTTCGTAATTATAATTAGAGTAAAGAACAATAAAACCGAAGTAAACAATATATTGCTCAAGAAATACAAGTTCTTCTGGAATGTTCCATGCGAACCAGAAAAATTAATTCAGATTTTAAGAACAGCAGCAGAAGATGACTATGTGTGCCTGAAATCCATATTACAAATCAAGAAATCGTGTGCTAAAAACAAACTTTTATGTCAAGAAGGACATCACCGTCAGCGATAAGAGAGCTAGCATGGGCAACTTATCCCAAGCGTATCAAAAAGCAGGCATAAACAATGTTATTATCTACATTAAATTAGTGTATATAGCTATAAAAATGGAGCATGTAGTTGGAAAAGAAAAACATAATTTAGTACATTCGCAATGCATTTAGTTATGTGTCAAAATAATTTGACATATTTTGACGTCCTATAGAATGTATCCTTGGTAATAAGCCATTATTCAAAAGTAAAATCATGGCAAAAATACAATTTTTTTTATGTTTTCCAATCTGTAGTTGTTTCTAAGCAATGCGCTAAAATGTTGCAGATGAATATGTAAAGAAGAAAAGTTAATCAGTTTTTGTTCAGTTCCTCACAGGAACACTGAAGATTAACAGTAAAATTGGAAAATACTTTAAAAATATCAGTAAAATGTATTATGCGTGTTATATTTTTATATGCTTTTAAATATTGTTATTGTTATAGTTGCATTTCAAATAAATTAAAAGTAAAAAAACTTTTTTTAAAACAAGCTTTTATTTAAATGCGCTAAAAAGAATAAAATAAATTTTTCTTTAAAATTTTTTTACTATCAACTTATAACGTCATTACACAATTTATATGATATAAAAGCTTGTCGCAAGATTAAAGCACTCTTATTTACATAGTTTGAAAATTTTAAATTGAAATCAATCAGATCAAGTTATTTAATTTACTTGTTTATCTGCAGAGGTAAATCTCGCGACAAGCTTTTATATCATATAAATAGTGTAATGACGTTATAAGTTGATAGTAAAAAAATTTTAAAGAAAAATTTATTTTGTTCTTTTTAGCGCATTTAAATAAAAGCTTGTTTTAAAAAAAGTTTTTTTACTTTTAATTTATTTTTTACTTTTTAGTTATCACTGGACAGGTTTCTTAGTCTGTTCATCTCATTCAACGCATCATTGTTGCTAGGTGTTAGCCGGTTATTTTCGAACAGTCGAGCTAAATGAATTCTAGCAAAAAGGGTACTAGACGAAAAACGCAATTTTTCCTTAAATACGTAAATTTTAAGCAATTCGTACAGATCTTGGGTAATATTATCCTACACACGAAAAAAAGTTTTATGAGATTTTCTTAATAAATGACAAAGTTATTAAATACTAAAATGTTGAGTATTTTTTGAAAAGTCGTAAAAAAAAGTTTTCGACATTTTATTTTTTAAATGACTGATTCTAAAAGAGCAAATCATAAGCTGTTTTCGTACGGAATGTCGATTCATTTAAACAAAAAAAATTCATGCGCGCCGATTTAGACATTATTTTCCTAAAAACGCATCGATTTTGACTTATTTAAAAAAAAATCGTAAGAAATACAAATATTATTATTTTGTAAAAAAACATTATACCGTATCGGGACGAAAGAAACGATCTTTCCGGTTCTATAATTATTTTTTGTCTGAGCTTCATAGATTAACCTCTTAAGCGGTCAATTTTTTTTGACCAAATTTTCCCAAAAAAAGCCCATTTTTTAACTGCATGTAACTAAGCATAATAATCAACAGAACGCGCGAAAATGGAAGATTTTTATTTTAATCTCCGGTTTAAAATTTTACTCACCTTTTTTATTTTATAATTTTTGAACACAAAAACCCTTAAACGTTTGCTTTTAATAAGTACATTCTGCGTACTATGAAGAATATTTCACATATATCTTAAAATATGTTTTCTTTGACTTAACAAAAAATTTCATGTTCATACCTCTTTTTCATACGATTGATAGGATTTCATGTGTGTGTGTATATATTTATATGCACACACAATATGAAGAATAGTGTAACACTAAGTCTTATATTCCAATGGGGATATAGATAATATCAACTTCTTTGGATTATCTATACATTTTCCTTTTTCTTAGGCAACACATTGTACATTGCCTTGTAAATCCCTGTTCTTTATCCAATATTTTCAAGAATATATATTCTTGCCTACAGTGAAAAATTCTCACCTTCACCACTACCAAAATTCTGAATGAAGAGTAGTTCAGTACCATGGACAAACTCTCCCTCTGCATCTCCTAAAGACACACTATACTAATAACCTTATTATAGGAATAAAAATGTCTGTGCAAATCTATATATATAAAGGAGAAAAGTGACTCACTCACTGACTGACTAATCACGATATCTCCGGAACTATTCGACCTACAGACTTGAAATTTGGTAGACATGTTCCTTTCATAGAGTAGACGTCAGCTAAGAACGGATTTTCCGAAATTCGAAACGCAAGGGGCGTTAAGGGGGTTAAGGGGCGTTATAAATAATTGCTTCCATGTTTAAACTACTTGATGTACAATCTTGAAATTGGGTAAGCAGATTCCTTTCAGAGAGTAGAGATCCGCTACAAAATCAGTTTGGTGAAAATCGACCCCCAAGTAGCGTTGCAGGGGCTTAGGGGGCGTTATAGATAATTATTCAATTTTTAAA